>MCJB01029682.1:990-133637 GCA_002018475.1 Nicotiana obtusifolia | reverse complement strand
ACTATTTTAGGAATATCCGAAGGCCTTCGCGCCGAACCTTGCATATCGACTCGACCTTTGGCTCTTGCCCCCTTTTCGACATTGATTTCAGGGAGGTACCGGTTTCCTCTGCAGCAGGCCCGGGGACTTCCCGAGGGCTTTTATTATGTTTAGGACTCTCTGCCCCATCAGTGTCCTCACTCAGTTCGGCAGCGGCATCGGGGGCTGTGGTTTTACGAGCCGCCATTTTCTTCCTTTTCTTTTTCTCGGGCTCGGCATTATCGAGAGCCCTTGTCCTTTTTTTTACTTCTTCCTTCACCGATGCGGGAAGGGGACGAGAAACTGTCCCACTAGCAACTGCCGACCTCAACTCGGCATCTTTCGAGAGGCCTGTGAAATGGAAGTTATAAAGCATCAGTGCTAAGTATCGATACCGATCGATTTGAGAAATTTGAGCATAGATGAAGCTTACCATGGTTTTTGGCCTCCCAGAGACCTTTGGATATCTCTCTCCAGGCCCGTTCAGAATATGATCTCTGGGACACGATTTTTCTAACCCAGTCCTTCAGGTCATTGATCGCACCCAGTGACTGACGGACGGCTGCACATGATGATGAATCAGTTATACGTCGAAAATCAGTAATGAAAGGATTAAGTATAGGAGTACTTATGTGTCGTGTTCCACCTCTCAGGGAACGGCACGCTGTCAGCAGGGATCAGATCGGAAGTTTTTATTCGGACATACCGGCTCATCCAACCCCGATCCCTGTCCTCGTCTATGCTCGAAAATGGGACCTTACTGGCCCGGCGAGCTAATTTGATCAGTCCCCCTCGGAACATTTGGGGACTGTATAGCCTAAGTAGATGGTCGAGGGTAAAAGGATGTCCCCCCTCGACCTTATCTATAAAACAGCGAAAAAGGTAAACTATACGCCACATGGAGGGATGTACTTGGGCTAAGGTAACCTGATATCTCCTACAAAACTCTACAATCATAGGATCTACAGGCCCTAGCGTAAATGGATAGGTATATACACTAAGTTATCCCTCCACATGCGTGGTTATGGCTTCGGTAGAGAAGGTATTACTACCTCCTTGTTAGTCCAGTGACAGTCAGCCTTCACCCTGTCAAGATATTGTGGGGTGATCAAACTAATATAATTCGAGGCCGGTTCACCCCGACCGGCACCGAAGATGCCTTCTCGACTTTGAAGTCGGTGCCTATATAACATTCTGTTGGTATGAATTCCTTCAATGGAGTTTCCGCAGAAGGCTCTTCAATACCGATGGGTTCAGCCACTTCAACAGACTGAACGGGGGACGCTTGTCTTTGAGGAACCGACTTGGATGTTTTAGCCATGGAAGTAGAAGAAAGCAAAGGGATTCAGAAGGTCGTGCGAAGAAGGAGATGAAGAGTCTGTTCAGAGAGGGTTCAAAATAGACAAAGTGAGTTAATGCGTGAGGATAAAGTGAGTTAATACGTGAAGACAAACGGATCAATCTAAAGGGGAAGGAAGTATTTATACTTTTTCAAAAAACGGTGGTACAAAGCACGAGGTATGCGGCATTAAATGCACGCATTTAATGCAATGGAAAAGTACTAGGTTCTGCAAAAGGTGGGCAATGATTGCCTGCATTGGCGGTTGTGCGCGTCACTGCGCTGCCGTCATACATAAAATCTTTTTGGGGATAAGCGGTTTTGACAGCTGTGTTTCCACGACACGTTTTGTGGTAGTGTCGATCGCCTGGTTAATGAGCCCGAGGTTTGGTAACTCACATCGTTTTTTGTCCTTACTCTCCAATAAACGAGGGGACTATCTGTATTGGGTCGGATACAATCAAGTGGATTCGGGTTCGGGTATAATATGAGGCCGGGCCGCCCCGGTCCGGGATCAACAAGTCGGGCGAGCAGGATGAAGCAACCGAAATGAGATAATCGATGTGGTCGGTCAGGGAACGCTTCGTGATTAAGGATCGGCCCCGGACCGTGTATCTTGCCAATCCCGGATATCTCGCCAGGAGTAATTATCTCAACCATTATAACCGTTATGCCATCATTTAAGGATAGTCAATCCCGTAATTAATGGGATTTACCTTGTAATCAATTCTCATTTACCTTGTAATCAGCTCCCTACTTTATTTATGACTCTTACATTTATCTATAAGAGGGCGGAGGCCCTCCATTGTAAGGCAACTAATTCAAAAAAAAGCAAAAAGGCAATATATTTTACTGTTATTCCTTATTATATCTACGGTTCATCAGAATCCAATACTGTATCTACTGTTCATCGAGATACTTCTCCATTCCATACAATTCATCGTCAATTATTGCATATTTGTGGTTTGATCGTTCTTTTTCTCTTACAATTTTCTGGTCATTTACATTACATTTTTATCTTGTATCAAATTGGTTCACGGATCCTTAGCACTACGAACAAATTCAATTGTTATCGGTTTTAAGGATAAACACACTACAAATATAAAGAAAAAATACTTTTGGCCAAACAGACTATTAGCTGGTAACTTCTCATGCACATAATTTTTGTGATCTTACGCATGTCATGATATTCTTATGGTTAAAAAAATAAAGTTATTGAGTATAAAATAAAAATTTAAAATTAAATTACTTCCAAATAACTATGACGGTCTCGATTTTGATCTTGAATTTTCCACAAAATGTCACGATCTAGTAAAAGAAAAAGAGAAATGGACAGAATACAGATTCACGAACACAGTTCGATGTGCCACCGCAGAAGTCAAAAATCACAATTAATATTAATATAATAAAAATAAGAAGAAGAAGAAGTTGGACCAGATCAGTTCGAGAATTCATTCCATCTCTTTTCCGTGCGGTCATATTACTTACAAAGTGTATCAATAATGGGATGATTTTTTCTTTTTAATGCGCCCAACTAAACACTATTTTATACTACTAGATTTTTTACGTTAAGATTAATTATTCCATAAACCATCAATCTATTTACTAGGCGTGGGGCAAGAGAGAGAGAGAGAGAGCTGTCCATTAATTCTGCTCGTGCATGATAGCATCAAGATTATTGCCACTGATGTGCTTCATCAGATATAACGCGGAGATGGCCAAAAAGTCTTGATAGATACTGCCGAGCACAGTAAAGAAGAGACCCTATGTTTATTCTGAATTTTGGATAACAATTAAATTTATACGTGATTTTAAGGATATGCGATTCAATTTGATACAAGTAACGAATAATATAACAAAAATTAAAGTCAATAGATAAATGGAGAAGAGATGCAAACCACAAGCCTTAGATAATCCTGGCCTTAGCTAATTCTTCCGAGATAAAAAGTAATTATAACTGGAGCCAGATGAATAAATTGATGTAGGAAAATAATAAAAGCTGTTTTCTTTTCTTTGTATTGATGATTTTCTTGAGATAGCCTTTGAACAATTACATTGCCCCTTTATATAGTTGGAGGATAATCTTTTATACAAGGTAAGAATCTATTTACAAAGTAAAATATCTCTTGATTTGCTGGTTTAACGGTCTAATTGATTGATGCCAAGATTCCCGCCATGATGCTTACCTATCACGGATTTTCCGGTCCTTTCGTCATTCAAATTTGATGACCTACCCTAGAACGTTTCCTGGAATCGAGCTCAATAGACTCAGTTCGGGCATCCTGGCTTTGTACTCTGATTCAATGTTATTCGGTCTCGACCTTCGATCTTTGGTACCTCGACCCCGATTTATCGAGCAGTAATCATGATGGATACTAACCGTATAGAATCGAGCCCGATTTGACTATATATAGGCGGGCCTGAGTTCGACCTTATACAGATAGTCCCCTCGTTTTTCGGAGAGTAATGACGAGAAACAATGTGAGCCATAAATTTTTGGTTATGATGAGTGACGACATACTTATGACGCGTGTGGTACGAAAGTCGAAATGTCCCATCAGAAGAACCGAACCATTATACTGATAAGTGACGGTGAAATTGTGACGTGCGTGGTACGTATCAAAAACGTCTCATCAGAGACAAACTTCTGCAACATCAGGTACACGTCAATTAATGCTTCGCCGCTTTGGGACGCGAGCCGCCGCTTTTGAGAGGTTATAAATACCCCTCTTCATCTTCATATTTAGGCGTTTAAGCTATCTGAACAATTGCACCATTCCCTTCTTCAACCTCTCTGCAGTTTTCTCGCAAGTGGCCTCCGTTTTATACTTCTCTTACACCTGCATCTTCTAACTTCTTTACCTCTTAACAACAATGGCGAAGACCTCTAAATTTGTACCTCAGAGATAGACTCCTTCTTCCTCCCAATCCGTCGAAGGCACTCAACTTGTTGATGTTGAGGAAACCGTGGATGAGCCTCCTTTGAAGGCATTTGTACCGATCGGATGTTCAACCGGGGCAGACTTTAAAGTAGATAAGACCTCTCCGATACCGGGCCGGTGTGAGCCGGTTACGAGGTACATTTGTTCGATTATGGACAAAGTCCTTAACAAGGTCAAGGAGGATTGTAACTCGATCGGCAAGTGTGTAGTCATTCCCTCACCAGAAGAGGCGATCACCACCCACGTGGAGGGTTATTTAAGTGTTTACACTTACCCCTTCACGTTGGGCCCTTTGGACCCGGTTATTGTTGCCTTTTATAAAAGGTACGAAGTGAACTTAGGTCAGATCCATCCCTCTTTCTGGAGAATATTCATTCTCCTTCATTTTTTTGCAAGCACGATCGACGGGCATCCTTTTACCGTCGATCATCTTATGCGGTTGTACAGTCCCCGACTTTACCGAGAGGGATTAATAAAACTTGCTCGCCGGGCGAGCAAAGCCTCCTTCTCTAGCATCGATGAGGATAGGGATCGGGGCTGGTTGGGCCGATAGGTTCGAGTGAAGACGTCGGACCTGATCCCTGTCGAAGACATGCCTTTTCCCAAGAAATAGAACATGAACCGTAAGTGTTACCCTATCTCTCAATTTATTCAATGTTTTTCCCTTTGTCACTTTACTAAACAATTTCATATGATGTAGCCGTATCCCAGATGCCGGCGCAATTCCTCATCTGAAGGAATGGGTCGAAATAATAGTGTCCCAGAGACCTTATTCAAAACGCGCTTGGCGTGAGCTCTCGAAGGGCCGATGGGAGGCCCGACTTCATGGTGAGACAGGTTAAATTTGAGCTCAGAATTTTAGGTTATTGATTTCTAATTCGTCCCACTCTTCCTTTGTAGGTTTATCAAAGAACGTTGAAATGAGGCCTGCGTTCACAGGTGATGAGGTTCCCTGCGAGCCCCCTGCTTCGAAGCAGGAGAAAGAGAAGAAGAGGAAAGAAGCCCCCAGTTCTTCAGAGCCCAGAAAAAAGAGACCGAAAAAGAGAATAACTCGTAAGCCCAAGAGCAACATTGGTGATCGAATATTGTCTTCGGACTCACTTCATCGATTGAGGGACGAGTCCGAAAGAGATGAAGGTTTTGATTTTGTGGCTAGTGAGCCATCCCATACTGAAGGACGAGGGGTTCCCGAGCCGAGAGCTGATGAAACAGACCTTCATCGAGTCGGGGGTTCCGAGGTGGGGGCAAAAACTAGGACTTCTCCCGATGCAAGGAGGGCTTCGCAAGGAGTCTTAGGCCCCATAGAGTTGATAGATTCTCCTTCCTTTTCGGAATAGACACTCAACGAAGCCCAAGCAGCAAAAGAATGGCGGGGGCAATACATCGAAAGGCCCTTTCCGTGGTTTCTTTGATAGCGTGGATTCGGCATCCGCGGAAGATACCTTTGGGCTCGACAACTTGGAAGTACCGAGAAAAAGTCCATCCACCGGCACGAGCAGGGTTTCTTTCGATTCGAAGTTGGTCGACAGATTTCCTGCTCCGAGTTCATACCCTGATCGGAAACGGACCATATCCTTTACTATTCCTGAAGACGCTAAGGTCCTTTCCGCTCCTGTTGGTGTGGCCAGCTATCTTCGGTGTTTGGTGACCGAAGAAGATTAGGCCAAGATGAATGAATTGGATGCATCCTGCTTATTCAACGAAGCTCCGCAGGCATTGAATAGGGTAGTTTTTTGACAAGCCTTATCTGGTGTTTATTGTTTTGTACTTTAAAACTTTGGTTAACTATAACACTTTCTTTTGTGTTTGCAGGCCTCGGTACTTCATCATGAGGCTTTTCTTCGATTCCGGGAAGAATCGGGACGTTGTGAACGGCTCGAAGGGGAGATGATGAACCTATGGGCCGAATTAGATCTTGCTCGGAAAGACAATTCCGACTTGGTCGAGCAGGTGGGGAAACAGCTCGATCAAATCAACCAACTCTGATCTGAGGTAAGCACGACTAGAGCTGAAGCTGATGAATGGAGGAGCAAGATGTATCGGCTGGCTTCAGAAAAAGAGGCCTTTCATGCTCGGTTAGTTTCAGCAGAGGCTCAACTGGGGGAAGCAAAAAGGAGGATCGAGGCTCTGACTAGGAGCACCGATGAACTCCAGTCTCAAGTTAGCGTGATTACCTCAGATCGATATGCTATAACCAACGAGCTGCAAACGGCTAAATCGGAGGCTGCTGTGATCAAAGCCGAGGCCGATGAGCTGGTGACCCAGTACAAGGCCGATGCCGAGGCCGCTCAAGATCAATCAAGAAATATGGTTGATCACATGAAGTGGCAATCTCGCCGGCTCGTCCTCGAGGAGATCCATGCTCGAGGCTTTGATTTATCGGTAGAGATCGAGATGCCAAAAAAGCCGAGATCGAAGCCAGAAAGTTAGCCTTTCCGAAGGAGGATGATTCTGAGAGCTCTGAAGAATGAGGCGTTCTTTCTTTTCCTTTCTTTTATTTGACATTATGTAATGAAATGCCCACTTTTATAAATGCACTTCGTTGTGTATATATACAAAACCCTTTTTTCTTTCCTTCTTTCCTTAGCTTTCAATCATTATTGACTTGGTATAACTCTTAGCCTTAGAATTAAGGGTTTGCTTCAGTAAATTTTCTGTCCCCTCGAATTCTATTAGCTCGATTTGACCTTAGCCATTTAAAATTTGGGATTTGCCTTAGTAGGTTTCCCCTCGAGTTCCATTAACTCGACTGGCCTTAGCCTTTTAAGGTCATGGGGTTTGCCTTAGTAGGCCTTACTCCCCCTCGAATTTCATTAACTCGGAATGGCCTTAGCTTTTTAAGGTCTGAGGTTAGCCTTAGTTGGTCTTGCTTCCCTTCGATTTTTGTTTACTTGGAATGGCTTTAGCCTTTTAAGGATCGGGGTTTGCCTTAGTACGTCTTACTCCCCTTTGAGTTTTATTAACTCGGAATGGCTTTAGCCTTTTAAGGATTGGGGTTTGCCTTAGCAGGTCTTACTCCCCTTCGAGTTTTATTAACTCGGAATGGCCTTAGCCTATTAAGGATCGGGGTTTGCCTTAGTAGGTCTTACTTCCCCTCGAGTAAGTTTGCTTTTCGAATGAGTCCCCGAGTGGAGTAGTGTTTATTCGAACAAAAATTAAAGTGGCCCTTAGGCTCGTTTGATCGAAGATAAGATATTTGTATATTAGAGATCTTTCTTTATTCTCGTTCATGTGCTTGTACAATTTAAGCTGGGGTTCGATCAATCTATTTGGGCACGGTTCCTTTGACCGTTTGACCCTTACATTGAATCCTAATAATCTTTGATTCCGGAGATGTTTACCCAAGCAACCCTCTAATATTTGAGGTCGATTGATGATTAACATCGAATACTATTGTCACCGATTTGTTATCGGCCTTCAAATCTAAGTTAGCACGATTTACTAGTTGTCTCGTTAAAAACCTTGCCGTAAAACCCAATTTGGGACCAAACCGGTTCAAGGGAAAAAGAGTGCAACGCGTGCTTTCAGTCTTAGTATCTCGTACTCCCCAATTCAAGGCAACTTATTCGATACCTGCGAATGTTAGTTTGCCGATGTAGAATAAAAACAAATAATAATAAGAAGTGAAGGATCGTACCTTAGCAGTAGTACCGTTTCAAGTGACTTATGTTCCAGTTGTTTGGTAGTTGTTTGCCATCCATTGTTCCAAACTTGTAGGATCCCTTTCCGGTGATTTTTATGACAGAGTAAGGTCCTTCCCAGTTCGGTCCCAGTTTCCCTTCATTCGGATTTCGTGTGTTGGGTGTGACCTTCCTAAGTACTAAATCTCCGATATTGAAGTGTCGAAGATAGGTTCTCCTGTTGTAGTAAGGGCAGCTTCCCTTCTTTCATCCAATTGTTCCAAATTCGTATTCATAGCCTCGTGGTTCGATTCCTCGGTTGCATAGCGAAATCTGACACTTGGGCTCACCGACTTCGATCGGTATCAAAGCTTCGGCACTGTAAACCAGGAAAAAAGGAGTGGCTCCAGTGCTCGATTTCTCGGTCGTGCGATATGCCCATAGGACTTCGGAAAATATTTCCTTCCATTTCCCCTTTGCATCGGTTAATCTCTTTTTGAGATTTCGAAGTATTGTTTTGTTGGTAGATTCGGCTTGTCCATTCCCACTCGGGTGGTAGGGCGCTGATAGGATTCTTTTGATCTTGTTATCTTCGAGGAATTTTGTCACTTTGCTGCCAACGAACTGCTTCCCGTTGTCGCATACGATCTCTGATGGCCTTCCAAATCGACATATGATGTGATCCCAAAGGAACGCAATTACTTCATTTTCCCTAACCTTCTCATATGCCTGCGCTTCCACCCATTTAGAGAAATGATCAGTCATAAAAATAATGAATTGAGCCTTACCTGGTGTGTAGGGAAGAGGGTCAACGATGTCCATTCCCCACTTCATGAACGGCCATGGTGATAAGACCAAGTGTAGTGTCTCTCCGGGTCGATGGATCATCGGAGCATGCCTTTGACATTCGTTACATTTTCGAACGAACTCCTTCGCGTACTTTTCCATGTCGATCCAATAATAATCGGCTCTGATTATTTTTCGGATTAGTGGTTCGGCACCGGAATGATTCCCACAAGTGCCTTCGTGGATTTCTCTTAAAATGTATTCAGTCACCCGGTCCCAGACATATCGTGAGGGGGCCGTCGAACGTTCTTCTAAATAAAGTTCCATCATCGGACAAGCAGAATCGAGCCGCCTTCGTATGCAAGGCTCTTGATTCTTTTGGATCTGAAGGGAGTTTTCCGCAGCTGAGATATTCTATGTATTTGTTCCTCCAATCCCAGGTTAGATTCGTCGTATTGATTTCTGCATGGCCTTCTCCCACTACCGACCTCATGAGCTGTACGACCTTTTCAGATTCGATCTCATCATCTTCGATTGACGATCCCAAACTGGCGAGGGCATCGACTTCGCTGTTTTGCTCTCGAGGTATGTGTTGTAAGGTCCATTCTTTGAACCTATGTAGCGTAACTTGTAGTTTGTCTAAATATCTTTGCATCCGTCTTTCTCTAACCTCGAACGTTCCGTGACTTGATTCACCACAAGAAGGAAGTCGCACTTAGCTTCGATCATTTCCGCTCCCAGGCTTTTAACTAGTTCTAAACCTGCAATCATGGCCTCATACTCTGCCTCATTTTTAGTTAACTTCACAGTCTTGATAGATTGTCGAATTGTGTTACCGGTTGGGGGCTTCAGCATGATGCCAAGCCCCGATCCCTTCGCGTTCGAAGCACCATCTGTGAACAGGGTCCATACTCCCGAAGGAGTCCCCGATCCCTCCGGTAGATCTCTTTCGACCTCGAGTATTAGGGATGGTGTAAAATCGACCGTGAAATCTGCCAAAACCTGAGATTTGATGGCGGTTCATAGTCGATATTCAATATCGTACCCGCTTATTTTGATAGCCCATTTGGCTAGTCGGCCGGAGAGCTCGAGTTTATGCATTACGTTTCTTAACGGGTAAGTTGTTACAACGCATATGGGATGACACTGGAAATAAGGCTTCAGTTTTCTGGAGGCGCTCAACAAAGCGAGTGCCAGTTTTTCCAAGTGAGGATACCTAGTCTCGGCCTCGCCTAAGGTTCTGCTAACATAATAAATTAGAAATTGCGTACCTTGCTCTTCTCGAACTTGAACTCCACTTATCGCTACCTCCAAGACCACAAGGTAAAGGTACAGCTGTTCACCTATTTTCGGTGTATGTAGCAAGGGCGAGCTAGACAGATACCTTTTGAGCTCTTCTAAAGCATGTTGGCATTCCGGTGTCTATGAAAAGTTGTTCTTCTTTTCCAACAGATCGAAAAATCGATGGCTTTTGTCGGACGATCTTGAAATAAATTGTCCCAAAGTGGCTATTTGCCCTGTCAGCTTTTGTACAGCCTTCACATTATCTACAACTGTTATATACTCGATAGCCTTGATCTTTTCGAGGTTGATCTCGATTCCACGATTCGAGACCATGAAATCGAGGAACTTGCCCGAACCCACACCAAACGCGCATTTCTACGGGTTCAACTTCATGTTGTATTGCTTCAATACGTCGAATGTTTCCTGCAAATGGTTTAAATGGTCCTCTGCTCGCAGGGACTTAACTAACATGTCGTCAATATAAACTTCCATTGTTTTTCCTAGTTGTTTTTCAAACATTCGGTTTACTAGGCGTTGGTAAGTGGCTCCTGCATTTTTTAACCCAAATGGCATCACATTGTAACAATATGTGCCATATTTATTGATGGAGGATGTTTTTTCTTGATCAACCGGGTCCATTCGTATTTGGTTGTAGCCAGAGTAAGCATCCACAAAACTAAGGGTCTTATGGCCGACGGTAGCATTGATCATGCGATCGATGTTGGGTAAAGGAAAAGAGTCTTTTGGGCATGCCTTATTTAAATCCTTATAATCTACACACATTCTTAGTTTATTCCCTTTTTTAGGGACTACTACTATATTTTCTAACCATTTCGGATATTTAACCTCCCGAATGGACCCTATCTTCAGAAGTTTAGTTACCTCATCCTTGATGAATGTATGTTTGATCTCGGACTGAGGCCTCCTTTTTTGCTTGACCAGACGAAACTTCGATCTAGGCTCAGCTTGTGAGTAGTTATCTCCGGTGATATACCTGTTATATCAAGGTGGGACCAAGTGAAGCAATCTTCGTTAGTTATAAGGAATTGAATAAATTTTGTCCTGAGCTCGGAGCTTAGGCCCGAGCCCAGATATACCTTTCGTTCGGGCAAGTCTTCTCGTAGTGTGACTTGCTCAAGTTCCTCAATCGTCGATTTGGTGGCATCGGCCTCATCGGGGCTGATGAAAGATCTGGGAATTCCATAATCGTCATCCTCGACATATGTTTGTTTATCCGTGTTTGTCGAAGATGGTGTCTGTGATTGCTATTTTATCTTGCTCTCGACCCTTTGTGAAGGAACTATTGGTGCTGGTGTTATTTCTTCCACCACGAACATCTCTTTCGCAGCTGGTTGTTCCCCGTAAACCGTTATAATTCCATCGGGTGATGGGAATTTCAACACATGGTGCAGTGTCGAAGGTACGGCTCTCATGTCGTGGATCCATGGTCTCTCGAATAGAGCATTGTACCTCATGTCCCATCCGATTACGTAGAACTTCATTTCTTGAATGGTTCTGGCAGTGTTTATCGGTAACGTTATTTCACCCTTGGTGGTCTCACATGCCATATTGAACCCATTGAGTACTCGGACTGTAGGAACGATTCGATCCGTCAGGCCGAGTTGTTCTACGACCCATGATCGGATTATATTGGCCGAACTGCCTGGGTTGATCAATACGCGTTTTACTCTAACTCTATGTATAAGCACAGATATTACTAGTGCGTCATTGTGGGGTTGTGTAATCCCTTCCGCATCCTCCTCGCGTAATCTCGAGTGCGCTTTTCCCTGGTGATGGATATCTTGGTGCGTTTCAGCATCAGACCTTGAGGGGTATCTACTCCGCCGATAATCATGTTGATTGTGTGTTGAGGCTCTTCCTGGCTTACCTATTTATTCCTATTTCCGAAGTGATTCTTTGCTCGGTTGCTCAAGAATTCTCGAAGATGTCCGTTATCGAGCAACCTTGCTTCCTTCTCTCTCAATTGTCGGCAATCTTCTATTTTATGACCGTGAGTGCCGTGATATTTGCATATCAGATTAGGATCCCTTTGGGCTGGATCCGATTGTAACGGTCGAGGCCACTTAGTATCTTTGATGCGACCGATAACTGATACGAGAGTGGCCGCATCAATATTGAAATTATACTCCGATAACCGAGGTGCCTCTTGATGACTGCAGGTCCTCTCGAAGTTGCCTTTAATTATGGGCCCTCGATTATTCTGACCTCGGTCATTTCTCTTTTCGTGTCTTGGGGAGTTTTGCCTTGCTGTAGTGATTTTTCTATCCCCGTGATATGGCCGATGTCGTTCTCTATTCAATCTTGGTTCACGATAAATCTCCCTTCGAACTTTATCATGAGTTCTAACGGGATAAATGGATCCCGAAGGGGCTCCAAGCTGATCATCTTCAACTCTGATTTTCGATTGGTATCGGTTATGTACATCGGCCCATGTGACGACAGGGTATTCTATCAAGTTTTGCTTGAGTTGCTGTGAAGCCTTCGAGCTTCGAATGTTGAGCCCCTGAGTGAAGGCCGAAACAGCCCAATAGTCTGTGACCGGTGGTAGGTCTATCCGTTCCATTTGAAAACGAGATACAAATTCTCTGAGCATCTTGTTATCCTTTTGTCTGACTTTGAATAGGTCCGACTTTCGCGTTTCAACCTTGACGGCGCCTGCGTGTGCTTTTACAAAAGAATCTGCAAGCATAGCAAAGGAGTCAATGGAATTAGGGGATAAGTTGTGATACCATGTCATGGCTCCCTTCGACAAGGTTTCCCCGAACTTTTTCAACAGAACTGATTCTATCTCGTCATCTTCCAAGTCGTTCCCTTTGATAGCGGATGTGTATGCGGTTACATGCTCGTTTGGATCAGTTGTTCCGTTGTACTTGGGGATTTCCGGCATGCGAAATTTTTTGTGTATTGGTTTTGGAGCGGCGCTCGATGGGAAAGGTTTTTGTACAAATTTTTTGGATTCCAGGCCCTTTAATATTGGGGGTGCTCCTGGGATTTGGTCCACCCTGGAGTTGTACGTTTTCACCTTTTTGTCATTTGCCTCGATTTATTTCTCTCCAGATTCTACTCGTTTGGTTAATTCCTTGTGCATCTTCATAATCTCGGAGTTTGCCCCCGATTCACCTTCATTCGGCTCTCCCGTAACTGGTTCATTCCAAGGAACAGTTCCCCGATAAGGGCCAGGCTCATTTTTGTTCGATATTTGGCTTCGATTTTGTAACTGAGCTATGGCTGCCTGCTGGGCTTGAAACATTTCGAAGATCATCCTGAGGCTGATCCCGTCCCTTTCGTCGTTTTGGGGATTCTGTGTCGTTGACCGAGGTTCCCTACGAATGCTATTTGACGGGCCAGTAGTCTGATCTGCACCGACTGCCACTTGTGAATTAGCGTCGATCGGAACTTCATCACCGGGTGTTACGTTGTTGTTTTCTCCTTGATGATCGAATTCATTATCGACGTACAAAGGTATAGATTGAGAATGAGACATAGCCATATTGCAACCTAAAATCAGAGATACTTCAAAGAGCAAGTGTAAAACAATTTGTGTGACAAAAAATTATATCAAACACTCACTATTATCCTTAGCCCCACGGTGGGCGCCAAACTGTTTACCTTGAATTTCGGATAACAATTGAATTTATAGGTGGTTTTAAGGATATGCGACTCAGTTTGATATAAGTAACGAATAATATAACGGAAATTAAAGTCAATAGATAAATGGAGAAGAGATGCAAACCACAAGCCTTGGATAATCCTGGCCTTGGCTGATTTTTTCGAGATAAAAAGTAATTATAACTGGAGCCAGATGAATAAAGTAATGTACGAAAATAATAAAAGTTATTTTCTTTTCTTTGTATTGATGATTTTCTTGAGATAGCCTTTGAACAATTACATTGCCCCTTTATATAGTTGGGGGATAATCTTTTATACAAGGTAAGAATCTATTTACAAAGTAAAATATCTCTTAATTTGCTGGTTTAACGGTCTTATTGATTGATGCCAAGATTCTCGCCGTGATGCTTACCTATCATTGATTTTCCGGTCCTTTCGTCATTAAAATTTGATGACCTACCCTAGAACGTTTCCTGGAATCGAGCTCGATAGACTCAGTTCGGGCATCCTGGCTTCGTACGCTGATTCAATGTTATTCGGTCTCGACCTTCGATCTTTGGTACTTCGACCCCGATTTATCGAGCAATAATCATGATGAATACTAACCGTATAGAATCGAGCCCGATTTAACTATATATAAGTGGGCCTGAGTTCGACCTCATACACCCTCCTTATTCACTCTATCTTATTTATGAAACGGTACTATTCTCATTTAGCAAGGAAAGTGTGATCCGTTACTTCCTCATTTTTCCCAAGCTGAATTGAAAATTTTGACCATGGATCAGAATATGTTCATATAAATTACTGCCGTGGAAGATAAGTTACATACATAAAGGATTCTAGACAGAAATGTGTCTCACAAACGACCATGTGCTTCACAATATAATATAGTATATGTTTGGTTAGATTCTCTCATCAGTGTACAAAGCAAAACATATATATACATGCATACATGTGAGTAATCCAATCAAACAATCAGGTGTATAATTAAGAAGAATATTTAATTTGATGCCTTTAAAATAATTATGGTATTTATAATTGAGCAAGGCATTTGGCAAGTGACAAATATGACTACTAATAATAACAACACAATAATAAAATCTATCGTCTATATTCATCACTTAATATAGTAGATGCCTGATTGATCTTCGAAAGCGAAATGACAGCTACTGTCCCGTTGTCTTGCACTTTTGGCTTGGTTTAAAACACTTTCTTATGAATAATCGAAAATGCCCTTAACTTTATAACCTAATTAATTTAGTTTTAATCGCTATTATCTGATTGACACACCCCGCGAAGCTCGTCAAATTCGTATTAGTTTTCCATTGGTAAGGCTATATGCATTAATCAAACTAGTAATACTGTACTTCGTTGGAAAATGGTCCAGTAATTTGGCTAGTGGGTTGTATACGGTCGAAGTCGGACTCACGTACATATGGTCAAAATTGGGCTCGACTCTATATGGTTAATATCGAGTTCAACTGTTGCTCGATAGATCGGGTTCGGAATGCGTAGGGTCGAAGATTGAACCCGAGCTTCATCAAAGCGGAACACGAAGCCAGAATGTCCAACCTCGAGAATACTGAGCCCGTGATCCGAGATCGAGCCTGACTTCGAAAATGTCCAAGGGAAGATCATCAAACCTAAATGACGGAAAACCGAAAAATCCGTGATGGGACGAACATCACAGCAGGAATCTCGGCACCAATCAATAGAACCGTTTAATTAGCAAATTAGGAGATTTTTTACCTTGTACGAAGATTTTTACCTTGTATAGCAGTTTACCAAATGTACGACCTCCCCACTATATAAAAGGAGAGTTGAACCATTTAAAAGCACACCTTTTTACACGAATCATCAAGAGAAAAGAAAGAACAGTGATATATTACTTTCTTGAATCATTTTATTATCAACTTGTTTCAGTATCCATTATAATCAGTTTCTTCCCAAGAAGGATCAGCCAACGGCCAAGTGTGTCTAACTCGGGTGGTTTGCGTCTCTTTTCAATTTATTCCTTAATTTTAATTTTTAGTTATATTATTCATCATTTGTATCAAATTAGGCCACATCCTTAAAACCACGTATAAATTCAATTGTTATCCGAAATTTAGAGTAAACAGTTTGGCGCCCACCGTGGGGCTAAAGATAATAGTAGATATTTAATACAACTTTTTATCACACACATTGTTTCACACTTTCTCTTTGAGGTATTTCTGATTATAGGTTGCAATACGGAAAATGTCAAACTCTCAATCGGCACCTCTGCACGTTGATAACGAGTTCGATCATCAAGGCGAAAATAATCACATAGCGCCCGGCGACGAAATTCCAATCGATGCTAATTCACAAGTGGCAGTTGATGCAGATTAGCTTACTGGCCCCTCAAATAGCGTTCATAGAGGAACTCGATCGATGATACAAAATCCCCGAAATGATGAAAGGGACGGGATTAGCCTCCAGATGATCTTCGAAATGTTGCAAACAGGTAGCGACAGCTCATTTACAAATCCGAAGCCAACTCTCGAACAGGGTTGAGCCTGGCCCTTTCCGGGAAATTACCCACAGGGATGGACCGGTAGTAGGAGGGTTGAATGAGTGTGAATCGGGACAAACCCCGAAATTATGAAGATGCTCGAAGAACTAACTAAACGAATAGAATCTGGGGATAAGAAAATCGAGGCAAATAACAAGAAGGTGCAAATGTACAACTCCAAGGTGGATCAAATCCGGGAGTGCCCCCGGTATTAAAAGGCCTAGATTCCAAAAGGTTCGTACAAAAACCTTTTCCATCGAGCGCAGCTCCAAAACTGATACCCAAAAAATTCCGACCCAAACGAGCATGTAACCGCATATACATGCGCTATCAAAGGGAATGACCTGGAGGATGATGAGATCGAATCCGTTCTATTGAAAATATTTGGGAAAACCCTGTCTAAAGGAGCCATGACATGGTATCACAACTTACCCCCTAATTCTATTGACTCGTTTGCTATGCTTGCAGATTTTTTTGTAAAGGCACACGCAGGTGCCATCAAGGTCGAAACGCAAAAATCGGACCTTTTCAAAGTCAGGCAGAAGGATAACGAGATGCTCAGAGAGTTCGTGTCCCGATTCCAAATGGAACGGATGGATCTGCCACCGGTCACAGACAATTGGGTTGTTCAAGCTTTCACTCAAGGGCTCAATGTCCGAAGCTTAGTGGCTTCGTAACAACTTAAATAGAACTTAATAGAGTACCCTGCCGTTACATGGGCTGATGTACATAACCGATACCAGTCAAGAATCAGAGTCGAAGATGATCAGCTCGGAGCCCCTTCAGATACATTTACCCCGTTAGAGCTTATGACAAAATTCGAAGGGAAGTTTATCGCGAACCAAGATCGAATAGAGAGCGACATCGGTCGTATCACAGGGACAGAAAAATCGGCATATCTGGGCAAAACTCTCCAAGACATGAAAGGAGAAATGATCGAGGTCAAAACAGCTGGGGGCTCATGACCAAAAGCAATTTCAAAAGGCCCATCGGGCATAAAGAAGCATCTCGATTATCGGAGTATAATTTTAATGTTGATGCTGCCACTATCGTATCTACTATCGGTCGCATCAAAGATACTAAATGGCCTCGACCATTGCAATCCGATCCAAACCAAAGGGATCCTAATCAGATATGCAAATATCACAGCACTCACGTACATAAAATAGAAGACTGCCGGCAACTGAGAGAAGAAGTAGCCCGGTTGCTCAATAACGGACACCTTCGAGAATTATTGAGCGACCGAGCAAAAAATCACTTCAAAAATAGGAATAAACTGACAGGCCAGGAAGAACCTCAACATACAATCAACATGATTATCGATGGAGTAGATACCCCTCAAGGTCCGATGCTGAAACATACCAAAATATCCATCACTAGGGAAAGGTGCACTTGGGATTACGCGACAGAGGGGACTTTATATTTTAACGATGAGGATGCGAAAGGAATTACAACCCCACAATGATACATTGGTAATATCTGTAATTATACATAAGTTAGAGTAAAACGTGTGTTAATCGACCCAGGTAGCTCGGCCAATATAATCTGATCGTGGGTCGTGGAGCAACTCGGCCTATCAGACCGGATCGTTCCTACAGTCCGAGTACTTAACGGGTTCAATATGGAATGTAAAACTGTCACGACCCAAGCCAGAGGGCTGCGACTGGCACCCGGGCCCTACCTGCCGAGTGCCGCCATACATCTTATCTAACCTTTCTTATTATCTATAAGGGCTGATGAGATCAGTATAAATGGTAGACATGAATCCTGAACAACCAACAATGACAGATAATGACATGAACATATATGTCATGAGCCGACGAGGCTGTCATGAAGCTATGTATAAGGTACGAGCTGACAAGCTGCCATGAGACACTATACAACAAAAATTATTTGACAAGGCAATCCAAACTATACATGAGTCGACACATGTCTATGAGCCGCTAGAGGAACATAAGTGGTGCAACATGCCGGAACGGCCCCGACATACCCATAACGCCTATAACCAAAATGCATACAAAGACCACGGCAAGTCCGGAGAAGGGATCTCGCCAATAACCACTGAACTGGGTAGCCTACTATCGTGGGGGAGCTTCGCCTGCTTGTCTATCAGGACCAGCAGCACGATATGCAGCATCCAGAAATAAAAGGACGTCAGTACGAATAAAGTACTGAGTATGTAAGGCAGGAAAGCATAAGTAAAAACAATAAAGTAAAAAGGGATAGAGAATATACAACCTGTAACATCTAGGTACCTCTGAGGGCTACTGACATGAATGCATGATGCATATATATATATATATATATATATATATATATATATAGATATATACATAAACTTTTAAAACATACGCCTCTGTGGGCATCATTATCATCATATCGTACCCGGCCCTAATAGGCTCGGTAAAACGTACTTGGCCATCATAAGGCTCGGTAGAATCATACCCGGCCTCGTGGAGCTCGGTAAAACCCAACTGATCAATGGTTGCACAATAAGTGCCGTACCCGGCCGGCTATAGCGCGCTCGGTAGAGTAAAATAGATACATATATATGATGCGTGTTGGATTCATTGGAATCACATTTTGAACCTTTCGGAGTGATGTAAGGTCGGTATCCTCCGTACATGTATTAGGATTAACTCTTTATTAAGAATCTTATAAGAATCAGGAAGTACCAACAACATTGATAACATAAGAATAAGAGAAGTAACATCAACATCAATCGTTCCATAAGAAGGGAAATAATGTAAGTACTACTAGCCTCTAAGAGTGGAGTATCTTTGGAAGCTCGTTCATTACATTACGCACAATCAAAGTCGTGCAAAGAAGGAAAGGGATAGCCTCACATACCTTGTATATACTACCCAATCTCAAGCTATGAAAATGCCACGACTCCTTAGTCTACAACAAGAGAAATGACACTATCGTTATCGTTTAAGCGTCGTAACTATTATATATCAACCCGTAACCTATTTTATGATAAAATGGACAGCACCTCCACTATTTATATGACTTTTCAAAAGTTAAAACAATCACCAAACAGCCCAAACAAAATCAATAATAATCATATTGAGCCTCCCAAAATAGTCCGCCAACCAACAACATTACTAGCAAGCCTTTCGACATATATCTCACAAGTTCTAGCTTTAACGACTTAGCCGTAACTTGAATAATCTTAAATACATGTAGGGTAAGAGGTTCCTTACCTTTAAACAAAAATAAAAACTCCAATTTGACCTTAATTGACCACGAAATATCCCTCCAATGCTGCCACAAGAACAAGGGAGCGAAGCTAGCAATCAATTAGGGTTTTTCGGCACTAGAATCACTTTAAAAAGCTTGAAATCACCTAGGTTGATATAAAAACTTGAGGGAGTATTTTACAGAACATAAACAAATTAAAACAACCTCACACACGAGCTGGAAAAACACAAAAATCAGCAACAACAAGAAGAATAAGGAACTTACTAGCGCCACGGGATTCTCGACACTTGATTTGTGTTGTTTGCCCTTTGTTTTAGTCTTGGATCATGAGAGAACATTGAGAGGGTGTTCTTAGGGTTCTAAGGTCTACATATACTGAAAACAAATGACTTTAAACCGGGGTTGAGGCGTGTTATATACATCTACAAGTCTTAACCGCCTATGTTGACCCCACCAAGAGCTGCTTGGCGCAGTCTCGCGAAAACGCGAATATCTATCAACTCGGAGATCGTATCGAAAAACGATTTAATGCGTTGGAAACTAGACTCAAAGACCTTGAATTTTATTGGTAGATCACCCCGTAATTCTTAGAAAATTAGGAGAAAATCTTAGTGACATTCTACCTAAAGTATGCATAAAATTACGAACGTAAGTTGCGACAACGTTTGTCGAGTTTTGTTTCACAACTCGTTTGACTTCAAGACTTATGAAATGGATATTATATGATTCAAATACCTTAATACATAACCTCTTGGTAATATTTATCACCTCTAGATTTACCCGAAAATACGAGTTACAACATCCTTGATTCGTTTAACTTCTAGTACTTGTTAACCACTCTTATACACCCTTGTATTATTTAAGACCAATAGGACTAAATTCTTATCATCTCAAAGATAATCCCTTCTCAGACTTACGTAGACTAACTTACGGCATAAGCTAACATATGCAAATATGGGTTGTAACACCCTCCCCCCCTTAGGAACATTCGTCCTCAAATGTAAGGGTTTACGTGGAGTCTAACTCATCATGGATTTCTGACGGAAATTTCCGGCTGAGTTTCCTCTTTAAAATGGACACTAGCCAAACTTGCAAACAGTTAAACCCAACCTATGGCCTTACAAGGCTATACAAAGCAATATAGATATGTACATTATCTGCATATCACCATTTTGTATTAAGAAAGAGTATCGTCAAGTTATTGTTTACCTCATAGAGACGTTTCTCCTTCTAATGCGTCTTGCATCCCCCCGGCATCCTCGTTATCTTCATTCTGGAACAGGTAAGGGTATTTAGACTTCATCTCATCTTCTACTTCCCATGTCATTTCTTTCGTATTATTGTTCCTCCATAGTACTTTAACGGAACCTACATCCTTTGTTCTCAGCTTGCGAACTTGTCGATCTAATATAGCCACTGGCATTTCTTCATATGATAGATCCTTTGTAACTTGTACATCTTTGATAGGGACGAGCCGAGAAGGGTCTCCAATGCATTTCCTCGACATAGATACATGGAACACCGGGTGGACAAACTCCAATTCGGATGGCAATTCTAACTCATAAGCAACCTATCCTATTCGTCGAAGAATTTTGTACGGCCCGATATACCGCGGATTTAGTTTACCCTTCTTCCCAAATTGCATACCACCCTTCATCGGCTCCTCAGGAAAACCCAATCTCTAACCTTAAATTCCAGGTCGCGACGTCGGACATCGGAATAAGATTTTTGCCTGCTTTGGGCCGTCTTCAATCGCTCTTGTATCACTTTCACCTTCTCAATGGCTTGGTGAATCAAGTCTGGCCTATATAATTCTGTCTCACAGACTTCGAATCATCCAACTGGTGATCTACATCTCCTCCCGTACAGTGCCTCGTACGGAGCCATTTTAATACTGTAATGGTAACTATTATTGTAGGTGAATTCTATGAGTGCCAGGTGATCATCCTAGTTCCCATTGAAATCTAGAACACATGCTCGTAGCATATCTTCAAGTGTCTGAATGGTACGTTCAGCCTGTCCATCAGTATGCGGATGGAATGCCGTGCTGAGATTCACTTGTGTGCCTAAACCCTTCTGAAAGGACCTCCAAAAGATAGCCGTAAATTGAGCTCCTCGGTCTGATATAATAGACACTGGCACACCATGAAGCCTAACAATCTCCTGATATACAGCTTCGCATAATCTTCAGCTGTGTAAGTTGTCTTAACTGGCAGAAAATGGGCACATTTTGTAAGTCGATCAACTATCACCCAGATGGAGTCAAACTTATGATAAGAGCGAGGTCACCCGACAATGAAATCCATATTAATCACCTCCCATTTCCAAGTCGGAATCTCTATATTCTGAATCAATCCACCGGGTTTCTGATGCTCAATCTTTACTTGTTGACAATTAGGGCACTGGGCTACAAATTCTGCAATAGACTTCTTCATGTTATCCCACCAATACTTCTCCTTAATGTCATGATACATCTTCGTCGAACCGAGATGGATGGAATATCGGGACTGATGGATCTCAATCATAATCTTCTCTCGCAACTCTGCCACATTAGGCACACATAATCGGCCCTGGTATCGTAGCGTCCCATCCCCTCCGATCTAGAAAGCTAAAATTTTACCCTACTAAACGCTCTCTCTCAATCGTACCAAGATAGGATCTTCATATTGCCGTGCTTTTACCTCGGTTACCAAAGATGATTCTGACGCATTTTGTATAGTAACACCTCCGTCATCCGAGTCTAACAATTTGATTCTCATATTGGCTAGCTGATGAAGCTCTTTAGTCAACCCCTGTCTACTTGCCTCAATGTGTACTAGGCTTCCCATTGACTTACGACTGAGAGCGTCTGCCACAACATTGGGTTTACCGGGATAGTACAATATTTCAACGTCATAATCTTTCAGTAATTCAATCAAACGCCGCCGTCTCAAATTCAACTCCTTCTGCTTGAAAATGTATTGTAAACTCTTGTAATCTGTGTAAATGTCAACATGGACACCGTATAAGTAGTGCCGACATATCTTTAAAGCATATATCATTGCAGCTAATTCCAAATCATGAGTCGGGTCATGCTTCTTTAATTTTCTTGATGCATAAGCAATAACCTTCCCACATTGCATCAATACACACCCCAAACCTACACCTAAAGCATCACAACATACCACATACCCTTCTGTTCCTTCTGGGAGAGCAAGCACTGCCGCGGAGGTCAACCGATTATTCAGCTCCTGGAAACTATGTTCACAAGCATCGGACCATTGGAACTTGGTAGCTTTCCATGTCAACTTAGTCAATGGGGCTGATATAGAGGAAAACCCTTCTACAAACCTCCTATAATATCTTGCTAGCCCTAGAAAATTGCGGACTTCTGACGGTGTTGTAGGTCTTGCCCGATTTTTCACTGCATCGATCTTTTGAATGCCAACACTAATACCCTCGTCAGATATCACATGGCCAAGGAATGCTATTGAGTTTAGCCAGAATTCACATTTGGAGAGCTTAGCATACAACTTACGATCCCGAAGGGTCTGTAATACTATTCGCAAGTGGCCCGTATGTTCTGTCTCTGAATGAGAATACACCATAATGTCATCAATGAATACAATAACGAACACATCGAGATAGGGCTTGAATACACTATTCATGAGATCCATAAAAGCTGCTGGGGCATTTGTTAGCCCGAACGACATTACCAAGAACTCAAAATGCCCATACCTTGTCCGGAAGGCTATTTTTGGAATATCCTTCCCCTTGACCCTCACCTGATGATACCCTGAATATAAGTCAATCTTGGAAAAATACTTGGCACCCTGGAGTTGTCAAACAGGTCATCAATCCTTGGAAGTGGATATTTGTTCTTTATAGTAAACTTATTCAACTGTCGATAATCGATACACATCCTTAACGACCCATCTTTCTTCCGCACAAACAAGACTGGCGCACCCCAAGGTGAAGTGCTAGGCCTAATGAAGCCCTTATCCAGCAAGTCCTTTAACTGCGCCTTCAATTTTAGCAACTCTGCCGGGGCCATCCTGTATGGAGGGATAGAGATCGGTTGAGTGTCAGGCAACACATCAATGCTAAACTCTATCTCCCTTTCAGGAGTAAGACCTGGGAGTTCATCGGGGAAAACATCTGGAAATTCATCGACCATGGGGATTGATTGTAAAGTGGGCGGCTTCGCCTCCGCATCCCTCACATGAACGAGATGATAAATGTAACCTTTTGAGATCATCTTCCTTGCCTTAAGATAGGAAATAAACCTACCTTTTGGCGTAGCAATGTTCCCCTTCCATTCGAAGACGGATTCACCAGGAAACTTAAACCTAAGCACCTTCGTACGACAATCAATATTTGCATAGCATGAGGCCAACCAGTTCATTCCCATTATCACATCGAAATCAACCATTTCTAACTCAAATAAATTTGCCATGGTTTGACGATTACAAATCATCATTGTGCAACCTCTATATACCCTTCTAACAATCACAGATTCTCTTATTGGTGAAGATACCACAAGTGGTTTACTTATTAATTCCGATTTGACGCCAAACTTATTAGCCACAAAGGGTGTAACATATGATAATGTAGATCCCGGATCAATCAATGCATATACATCATAAGAAAATACAGAAAATATACCTGTAACAACATCCAGAGATGAGTCGAGATCCTATCAACCTACTAGAGCATATGTTCGATTTTGAGTTCCACTCGAATTCGGTACTGCACCTCTACCTCTACCACGACCTGTCGACTGCTGGAAACCCCATGCTGGAGGTTGAACTGATGAGGAAGAACCAGACACAGATCCAGTCGGCTGAGCCATACCTCCACCTCCTTTGTCAGGACAATCCCGCATCACATGGCCAGGCTGTCCACAAGAATAGCATACATCGAAACCTCGACGGCACGGTCCACGGTGGGCCTTGTCGCACTGATTACAATGAGGTGTTGGGGGTCTCATTTGACTAGTATCCCTATGATATGGCGGGCCTGATGCCTGTGAACTCTGACCTGAACCAGAATAGGTAAATCGATCATACCGAGGCCTCTTAAATTGTAGAGGAGCACTAGCTACGGATGGTTCCAACCTCCTCAAAGATTGGGGCCTGATACTACCTCTGAAGTCACCAGAATACCCTGCAAATCTCGCCCTCTTATACTGGCCCCTATCCTGCTCTCTGTCTGCCCTTTGTTGGCGCTTACGATCCTCTAGTGTCTGGGCATAAGCCTGAATACGGGAAATATCCATACCCTCTACCAAGGAGGTTGTCATGCACTCATTTATCAGATATGGTCCCAATCCGTTCATGAATAGGTGCACCCTATCGCTCATCTCGGCCACCATATGGGGAGCATACCTTGTTAAAGAGTCAAAGTGCATACTATACTCTCGCCCACTCATATTACCCTGTCAAAGGTTCAAGAACTTATCAGCTCTAGCTTGTCTTATCTCAACTGGCAAGTAGTGACGAAGAAAGGCCTAAGAAAATTCTTTCCACACAGGTGGAGGAGCCTCCGGACCCTGGATCTCTCCCAACTATCATACTAGAAAACTGCTAAATCCCGTAACCGATAAGAAGCCAACTCTACTGCCTCCGTATCACTAACGTGCATAACCCGCAGTGTACGATGAACCTGATCAATAAAAGTCTGCAGGTCCTCCTTGGGGTATGATCCGGTAAACACTGGAGGGTCTAGATTAATAAAATCACGAACTCTCGCACTAAACGGTTTATCAGCAGCACCGGTATTCTGCCTCTGAGCCTGAGCAGCTACCAAGCTAGTCAACAACTGCACCGCATTCCACATATCCTGGTCTGTAGTACTAGATGGAGGAACTGGAGATACTGGTGCCTTCTAATATTTTTAGTAGGAGAAGGAGTAAATGAGGTCTGATATGGCATCTCACTCTGAGGCTCACTTTGGCCTGCTCTGGTGTGAGTCACCTGGCTGGTACCCTCTCCCGCAACTGTATCAAGGCGTCTACTAATCACTTGCTTCCTAGTCGTGGGCATCGCTGAAAGGAACATGGTGAATATTAGAGACGAATACTTACGACTCAGCTCTGCACACGATCTAGATTCAGGAAAAAGGTAAAACCCTAAATGTCATGCAGCCTGCTAATTCTAAATGTGGTGCGCTACACATCCATAGTCAAGACTCTACTAGACACGGCTCATAGACAACCCTAGGACAGACTTGCTCTGATACCACGTTTTTCACGACCCAAGCCGGAGGGCCGCGACTGGTACCAGGGCCCTACCTGCTGAGTGCTGCCATACATCTTATCTAACCTTTCTTATTATCTATAAGGGCCGATGAGATCAGTATAAGTGGTAGACATGAATCCTAAACAACCAACAATGACAGATAATGACATGAACATATATGTCATGAGCCGACAAGGCACTCATGAAGCTATGTATAAGGTACGAGCTGGCAAGCTGCTATGAGAGACTATACAACAAAAATTATTCGACAAGGACATCCAAACTATACATGAGTCGACACATTCTATGAGCCTCTAAAGGAACATAAGTGATGCAACATTGCTGGAACAGGGCCCGACATACCCATAACGCCTATAACAAAAATGCATACCAAGACCACGGCAAGTCTGGAGAAGGGATCTTGCCAAACACCGCTAAACTGGGCAGCCTACTGTGGTTGGGGAGCTTCGCCTACCTGTCTATCAGGACCTGCAGCACGACATGCAGCGTCCACAAATAAAAGGACGTCAGTACGAATAAAGTACTGAGTATGCAAGGTAGGAAAGCATAAGTAGGAACAATAATGTAAAAAGGGATAGAGAATATACAACCTGTAACATCTAGGTACCTCTGAGGGCTACTGACATGAACGCATGATGCATATATATATATATACACACACACACACATACACACACACACATAAACTTTTAAAACGTACACCTCTGTGGGCATCATTATCATCATATCGTACCCGGACCAAATAGGCTCGGTAAAACGTACCTGGCCATCATAAGCTCGGTATAATCATACCTGGCCACGTGGAGCTCTTTAAAACCCAACTGATCAGTGGTTGCATAATAGGTGCCGTACTCGGCCGACTATAGTGCGGCTCGGTAGAGTAAAATAGATACATATATATGATGCGTGTTGGACTCATTTGAATCACATTTTGAACCTTTCGGAGTGACGTAAGGTCGGTATCCACACGTTTATTAGGATTAACTCTTCATTAAGAATCTTATAAGAATCAGGAAGTACCAACAACATTGATAACATAAGAATGAGAGAAGTAACATCAACATCAATCGTTCCATAAGAAGGGAAACAATGTAAGTACTGCTAGCCTCTAAGAGTGGAGTATCTTTGGAAGCTCGTTCATTACATTACGCACAATCAAAGTCATTCAAAGAAGGAAAGGGATAGCCTCACATACCTTGTGTATACTGCCCAATCTTAAGCTATGAAAATGCCACGACTCCTTAGTCTACAATAAGAGAAATGACGCTATTGTTATCGTTTAAGCGTCGTAACTATTATGTATCAACCGTAACCTATTTTACAATGAAACAGACAACACCTCCCCTATTTATATGACTTCCCAAAAGTTAAAAAAATCAGTAAACAGCCCAAACAACATCAATAATAATCATATTGAGCCTCCCAAAACAGTCCACCAACCAACAACATTACTAGCAAGCCTTTCGACATATATCTCACAAGTTCTAGCTTCAACGACTTAGCCGTAACTTAGATAATCTTAAATACATGTAGGGTAAAAGGTTAATTACCTTTAAAAAGAATGAAAAACTCCAATTTGACCTTAATTGACCACAAAATATCCCTCCAATGCTGCCACAAGAACAAGGGAGCGAAGCTAGCAATCAATTAGGGTTTTTCGGCACTAGAATCACTTTAAAAAGCTTGAAATCACCTAGGTTGATATAAAAACTTGAGGGAGTATTTTACAGAACATAAACAAATTAAAACAACCTCACACACGAGCTGGAAAAACACAAAAATCAGCAACAACAAGAAGAATAAGGAACTTACTAGCGCCACGGGATTCTCGACACTTGATTTGTGTTGTTTGCCCTTTGGTTTAGTCTTGGATCATGAGAGAACCTTGAGAGGGTGTTCTTAGGGTCTAAGGTCTGCATATACTGAAAAATAAAATAACTTAAAACCGGGGTTGAGGCGTGTTATATACATCTATAAGTCTTAACCGCCTATGTGGGCCCTACCGAGAGCTGCTTGGTGCAGTCTCGCGAAAACGCGAATATCTCTCAAATCGGAGATCGTATCGAAAAATGGTTTAATGCATTGAAAACTAGACTCATAGAGCTTGATTTTTACGGGTAGATCACCCCATAATTCGAAGTAAATTAGGAGAAAAGCTTAGTGACATTTGACCTAAAGTATGCGTAAAATTATGAACGTAAGTTGCGACAACGTTTGTTGAGTTTTGTTTCACAACTCGTTTGACTTCAAGACTTATGAAATGGATATTATATGATTCAAATATATTAATACATAACCTCTTGGTAATATTAATCACCTCTAGATTTACTCGAAAATATGATTTACAACATCCTTGATTCGTTTAACTTCTAGTACTTGTTAATCACTCTTATACACTCTTGTATCATTTAAGACCAATATGACTAAATTCTTATCATCTCAAAGATAATCTCTTCTCAGACCTATGTAGACTAACTTACGGCGTAAGCTAACATATGCAAATATGGGTTGTAACAGAAACCACCAATGGTGAAATAACGTTGCCAATAAATACTGCTAGAACCGTTCGAGAAATAAAGTTCTGTCTGATCGGAGGGGACATGAGATACAATGCTCTATTTGGAAGGCCATGGATCCATGACATGAGGGCGGTACCTTCGACATTACACCAAGTGTTGAAGTTTATGATGCCCGATGGAGTGATAACAGTTTATGGGGAGTAACCAGCTGCGAAAGAGATGTTCGCGATGGAAGAAATGACACCAACACCAACGGTTCCTAACCAAAGGGTCGAGAGCAAGACCAAATAGCAATCGCATATACCATCTTCGGCTAATGTGGATAAACAAGTAAATGTCGAAGATGATGATTATGGAATTTCCAGATCTTTCATCACCCCCGATGATTCCGATGCCAGCAAATCGACTATCGAGGAACTGGAACAGGTCACACTACGAGAAGAATTGCCCGAACAAAAGGTCTACCTGGGCTCAGGGTTGAGCTCCAAGCTTAGGACAAAACTTATTTGATTCCTTACAACCACGAAAACTGCTTCGCTTGGTCCCACCTTTGTATAACAGGTATAACGTCAGAGATAACCATTCACAAGCTGAGCCTGGATCCAAAGTTCCATCTAGTCAAACATAAAAGGAGGCCTCAATCCGCAATCAAACATGCGTTCATCAAGGATGAGGTAACTAAACTTCTAAAGATAGGGTCTATTTGGGAGGTTAAATACCCGGAGTGGTTGACAAATGTAGTGGTAGTCCCTAAAAAAGGGAATAAATCAAGAATGTGCATAGATTATAAAGACTTAAATAAAGCATGTCGAAATGACTCTTTTCCCTTACCCAACATCGATCGCATCATTGATGCTACCGCCGGCCATGAGACCCTTAGTTTTCTCGATGCATACTCCGGCAACAACCAAATACGGATGGACCCAAGTGATCAGGAAAGAACTTCCTTCATCACTAAATATGGCACATACTGTTACAAGAGTCATTTCTTGTAAAAATGCTGGAGCCACATACCAACGCTTAGTAAACCGAATGCTGGGAAAACAACTAGGAAAGACAATGGAGGTTTATATTGACGATATGTTAGTTAAATCCCTGTCAGCAAAGGACCATTTAAATCATTTGCAGGAAACATTCAGTGTGTTGAAGCAGTACAACATGAAGTTGAACTCGGAAAAGTGCGCGTTTGGTGTGGGTTCAGGTAAATTCCTCGGATTCATGGTGTCGAATCGTGGAATCGAGATCAACCCCAAAAAAATCAAGGCTATCGAGGACATCACTGTCATAGATAATGTGAAAGCCGTACAGAAGCTGACCGGGCAGATAGCCGCTTTAGGGCGATTCATTTCGAGGTCGTCCGATAAAAGCTATCGGTTCTTCGCTCTATTTAAAAAGAACAACAACTTTTCATGGACTCTGGAATACCAGCATGCTTTGGAAGAGCTCAAAAGATATTTATCAAGCCCGCCGTTGCTTCATACACTGAAGATGGACGAACAACTTTACCTTTACCTGGCAGTCTCGGAGATAGCGGTAAGCGGAGTCCTAGTCCGAGAAGAAAGAGGTACACAATTTTCGATTTATTATGTCAGCAGAACCTTAGGCGAATCCGAGACTAGGTATCCTCAGTTGGAAAAACTGGCGCTCGCTTTGTTAAGCGCTTCTAGGAAACTAAAACTGTATTTCTAATGTCATCCCATATGCATCGTAATAACTTATCCATTAAGAAATGTGATGCATAAGCCCGAGCTCTCAGGTCGATTGGCCAAATGGGCCATAGAAATAAGTGGGTACGATATTGAATATCTACCTCGAACCTCCATCAAATCTCAAGTGTTGGCAGACTTTGTGGCCGATTTTACACCATCCCTAATACCCGAGGTCAAAAGAGAATTGTTAGCTGGCTCAGGGACTCCTTCAGGAATGTGGACCCTTTTCACAGATGATGCTTCGAACGCGAAGGGATCTGGACTTGGCATCGTGTTGAAGCCACCAACTGGTAGCACAATTCGACTGTCTATTAAGATTGTGAAACTGACTAACAACGATGCAGAATATGAGGCCATGATTGCAGGCCTAGAACTAGCGAAGAGCTTGGGAGCAGAAGTGATCAAAGCCAAGTGTGACTCCCTTCTTGTGGTAAATAAAGTCAATGGAACATTCGAGGTCAGGGAAGGGCGAATGCAAAGATACTTAGACAAACTGCAAGTGACGTTGCATCGGTTCAAAGAATGGACCTTACAACATATACCTCGGGATCAAAACAGCGAGGCCGACGCCCTCGCCAGCTTGAGGTCGTCGATCGAAGACGAGGTCGATTCTGGAAAGGTCGTACAGCTCATGAGATCGGTAGTGGAAGAAGGCCACGCTGAGATCAATTCGACAAGTCTAACTTGGGATTAGAGGAACAAATACGTAGAATATCTCAGTTCCGGCAAACTCCCCTCGGATCCAAAAGAGTCGAGGGCCCTGTGTACGAAGGCAACGCGGTTCTACTTGTCTGATAACGGAACCTTGTTCAGAAGAACATTTGACGGCCCACTCGCGATATGTCTGGGACCGGGCGACACTAAATATATTTTAACAGAAATCCATGAAGGTACTTGCGGGAACCATTCCGGCGCCGAGCCGCTAATTCAGAAAATAATCAGAGCCATTTATTATTGGGTCGACATGGAAAAAGACGCAAAGGAGTTCGTTCAAAATGTAATGAATGCCAAAGGCACGCCCCGATGAATTATCAACCCGGGAAGACACTCCACTTAGTCCTATCACCATGGCCGTTCATGAAATGGGGGATGGACATCGTTGACCCTCTTCCGTACACACTAGGTAAGGCTCAATTTATACTATTTATGACTGATTATTTTTCTAAATGGGTGGAAGCGCAGACGTATGAGAAGGTTAGGGAAAAAGAAGTGATCGAATTCATTTGGGATCACATCATATGTCGATTTGGAATGCCAGCTGAGATCGTATGTGACAACAGGAAGCAATTCATCGGTAGCGAAGTGATAAAATCCCTCGAAGATCACAAGATCAAAAGGATCCTATCGACCCCCTACCACCCCAGTGGGAACGGACAAGCCGAATCTACCAACAAAACAATACTTTGTAATATCAAAAAAAGATTAACCGATGCCAAAGGGAGATGGAAGGAAATATTATCCAAAGTCCTATGGGCATATTGTACGACCAATAAATCCAGCACCGGAGCCACCCCGTTCTCTCTGGTTTACGGTGCCGAAGCTTTGATACCGGTCAAGGTCGGGGGGCCAAGTGTCAGGTTCCGGTATGCGACAGAGGAATCGAACTATGAAGCCATGAATACGAATTTGGAACTGTTAGATGAAAGACGTGAAGCCGCCCTTGTTCGACTAGCTGCTCAAAAGCAAAGGATCGAGAGGTATTATAACAGAAGGACCAACCTTCGATATCTCAATGTCGGGGACTTAGTACTAAGGAAGGTTACACCAAACACGCGGAATCTGAACGAAGGGAAGCTGGGGCCAAACTGGGAAGAACCATATTGTATCATTAAAATCACCAGAAAGGGATCCTACAAGCTCGGAACAGTGGATGGTAAGCAACTACCAAACAACTGGAACATAAATCACTTAAAACGGTTTTACTGCTAAGGTACGACCCTGTTCTTTATTTTTATTTGCATTCCGAACTAACATTTGCAGGTATCAAACGAGGTACCCTGGATCGGGGGATACGAGATATTAAGTCTGAAACTCGTTGCACTCTTTTTCCCTTGAACCGGTGTTGTTCTAAAATGGGTTTTACGGCAAGTTTTTTAATGAGGAAACTAGTAAATCGTGCTAACTTATATTTGAAGGCCGATAGCAAATCGGTGACGACAGTATTCGAGGCCTATCTTCAATCGACCCCGAATACTGGGGGCCCACTTTAGCTTGGAAAGATATTTTAGGATTGAAGGGTCAAAGATCAATAAGATTCAATGTAAGGGCCAAACGGTCAAACGAACTGTGCCCAAATAGATTGATCGAACCCTAACACAAATTGTACACATGCATGAACGAGAATAAAGAAAAGTCTCTTGTATGCAAACATCTGGCCTCCGATCAAACGAGCCCAAGGGCCACGTTAATTTTTATTCGAATAACCATTCTCTCAGTTGGGGACTTGTCCGAAAAACAAACTTATTCGAGAGGGGATGAGACCTATTAAGGCAAACCCTGAACTTTAATGGCTAAGGCCATTTCGAGTTAACAAAACTCGAGAGGGCGGGGGGAAGGGATGAGACCTATTAAGGCAAACCCCGAACTTTAAAGGCTAAGGCTATTTCGAGTAAACAAAACTCGAGGGGGGGGGGATGAGACCTATTAAGGCAAACCCCGAACTTTAAAGCCTAAGACCGTTTCAAGTTAACAGAACTCGAGGAGGGATGGGACCTATTAAGGCAAACCCCGAACTTTAAAGGCTAAGGCCGTTTCGAGTTAACAGAACTCGAGGGGGGATGAGACCTATTAAGACAAACCCCAAACTTTAAAGTCTAAGGCCATTTCGAGTTAACAAAACTCGAGGGGGGATGAGACCTATTAAGGCAAACCCCAAACTTTAAAGGTTAAGGCCATACCAAATTAATAGTATTTGAGGGCTAAGGTATTTCGAAAGTTGTGAAAAGAAAGATTTATATATATATACGTCAAAAATCCTTTCCACAAAATCGAGCAACCTCGATACACAATAACAAACATGGGAAAATTTAAAACTCGGTCGGGAGCGACTTGGTGTCAACTGGAACCCGTCTCAATATCAGAATTTTCGAGGTCGTCTCATTCTTCAGATCCGACTGAATCCTCGGAATCATCCTCCTCGGGGAAGGCTAATTTTCTGGCCTCGGCCTCGGCTATCCTGCATCTTCGATCTTCACCGGTAAATCAAAGCCTCGAGCATGAATCTCTTCAAGAACAAGTCTGCGAGATTGCCACCTCATATGATCAACCATATAACTTGATTGATCTTGAGCAGCTTCAGCATCCGCTATATATTAAGCCACTAGTTCATCCGCCTCGGCTTTGACCACGGCAACTTCCGACTTGGCCGTTTTTAGCTCGTTAGCCATATTATCTCGATCTGAGATAACCGTGCTGATATGAGATTGGAGCTCGTCGGTGTTCCTGGTTTGGGCCTCGATTTTCTCCTTTGCATCTTTAAGTAAGCGTCTTCTGAAGCTAACTATGCTTGAAAAGTCTCTTTTGTCGAGGCCAGCTGATCTATCTTGCTCCTCCACTCATCGGCCTCAGCCCTAGCCACGCTTATTTCAGATCGAAGCTGGTTAATATGATCAAGCTTTTGCTCCACTTGCTCGACCAAGCCAACATTATTCTTCCGGGCAAGCTCCAATTCGGCAAGAAGATTCATCATCTCCCCTTCGAGCCGTTCATATCGTCTCGACTCTTCCCGAAATCGGAGAAAGGCTTCATGGTGAAGTACCGATGCTTGCAAGCATAAAGGAGGATGTTATAATTAATTGAAATTTTAAAGTACAGAACAAAGGACATCAAATAGAACTTATCGGAAATTACCCGATTCAGCGCCTGTTGAGCCTCATTGAAAAGGCAGGGCGCATTCACCTCGTTCATTTTTGCCTGATCCTCCTCGGTCACCAAGCATCAATGATAAATGTCCACTCCGACAGGAGCGGAAAGAACCCTTGCATCCTCAGGAATGGTGAAAGATATGGATCGTTTTTTATTAGGGTAAGCACTTGGCGCGGGAAATCGATCGACCAATTTTGGACTGAGGGAAATCCTGCTTGTATTGGTGGATGAGCTTTTCCTCGGTACCTTTAAATTACCGATCCCAAGAATGTCTTCCGCGGACGCCGAATCCACACCATCGAAAAAACTGCGAAACGGGTCTTTTGATCTATGATCTCCGCCCAGGGGAATGTTCTTTCGCCATTTGGGCCTTAGTGAGCGTTGATTCCGAGAAAGAGGGCGACTCAACTATCTCAATTGGACCCAAGACTCCTATTGGTGCTCTCCTCGTATCAGGAGAAGCCCTAGTTCTTGTCTCCACCTTGGGTCCCCCGACTTGGCGAAGGTCCACTTCACTAGCCCATGGTTCGGAGACCCCTCGCCCTTCAGGTTGTGGAGGCTCACTATACACAAGGTAAAAATCCTCTTATTCCTCCTCGGACTCATCCCTCAATCAACATAGCGAATCCGAAGGTAACACTCGATCACTAGCGCTGCCCTTGGGCTTGCTAGCCAATCTTTTCCTCGGTCTCTTCTTTCCGAGGTCTGAGGAACTTGGGGATTCTTTTCTTTTCTTCTCCTTATTCTGCTTTGAAGCAGGGGGCTCGCTGGGAACATCATCGCCTATGGGCGCAAGTCTCATCTCGACATTCTTTGATAGACCTGCAAAAGAAAGGTAAAACAAGTTAGAAATCGATAGCATAAGGAACTAAGCTCGAGTGTAATTTATGTCACCATGAAGTCGGGCCTCCCACCGGCCTTTCGAATGCTCGCGCCATGCGCGCTCGGAATATGGTCTTTGGGATACGATCCCCTCGATCCATTCTTTAAGATGAGGAATTGCAGTCGGCATTCGGGATATAGCTGCGCCATATAAAATTGATAAGAGGAAAGTCGAAAGGGAGAACAGTAAAAAAATTGATAAGCAGGGCCACACTTACGATTCATATTCCATTTATCAGGAAATGGCATATCCTCGGCCGAGATGAGGTCCAATGTTTTCACTCGAACAAATCGACCCAACCAACCTCGATCCATATCCTCATCAATACTTGAGAACAGGGCTTTGCTTGCTCGACGAGAAAGTTTTATCAACCCCCCTCGGTAGAGTCAGGGACTGTACAATCGCATAAGATGATCGACGGTGAAAGGATAACCCTCGATCTTGTTTACTAAAAAACAAAGAAGAATGACTATCCTCTAGAAAGAAGGATGAATCTGGCCCAGGGTCACTTCGTACCTTTTGCAAAAAGCAATAATGACTAGGTCCAAAGGACCCAACGTGAAGGGATAAGTGTAAACACTCAAAAAACCCTCCATGTGGGTAGTGATTGCCTCTTCAGGCGCAGGAACCACCCACACTTACCAACCCAGTTACAATATTCCTTTACTTTATCGAGAACTCTATTGGTGATTGAACAGATGTATCTCGTGACCGGTTCGCATCGGCCCGATATCGAGGAAGCTTTATCGACCTTGAAATCGGTTCCGGTCGAACACTCGGTTCGTACAAACGCCTTCAGAGGGGGCTCCGCTGTAAGCTCCTCAATGACGACAGGTGAAACATCATCAGCAGGTTGAGAAGAAGAGGGAGTTTGTTTTTGAGGAACGAATTTTGATGTCTTTGCCATTGTTTTGAACAGATGAAGAAATTAAAAGACACAGATTCAAGGGAAATATAGTATGAAGATAGCTTGCAAGGTATTCTCAGAAAACTAGAAAGCAGGGGGTCTTAAAGATAAGAGCGATGTAATTTTATAAAAAAGCACGAACAACTGAATATAAAGGGTGAAAGTGGGTGTTTATAGCCTCTCAAAATGGTGGTTCGCATCCCAAAGCGGTAGAACATCGGCTGACACACACTTGATGCTTTAAAAGGCTTTTCTGATGGGACATTTTCGATTTCCGTATCACGTACGTCATAAGTTCACCGTCACTTATCAGAATGAGAATTTGGCTTTTCTGATGGGACGTTTTCGATTTCTGTATCACGTACGTCATTAGTCCGCCGTCACTTATCAGAATGAGAATTTGAGGCTCATATCGTTTCTCATCGTTACTCTCCAAAAAACGAGGGGACTATCTGTATATGGTCGAAGTCGGGCCCACCTATATGTGGTCAAAATCGGCCTCGACTTTATATGGTTAATATCGAGTTCAGCTGTTGCTCGATAAGTCGGGTTCGGAATGCGTAGGGTCGAAGATCGAACCCAAGCTTCATCTAAGCGGAACACGAAGCCAGAATGTCCAACCTCGAGAACACTGAGCCCGTGATCTGAGATCGAGCCTGACTTTGAAAATGTCCAAGGGAAGATCATCAAACCTAAATGATGGAAAACCGAAAAATCCGTGATGGGACGAATATTACGGCAAGAATCTCGGCACTAATCAATAGAACCGTTTAATTAGCAAATCAGGAGATTTTTTACCTTGTATGGAGATTTTTACCTTGTATAGCAGTTTACCAGATGTATGACCTCCCCACTATATAAAGGAAGAGTTGAACCATTTAAAAGCACACCTTTTTACACGAATCATCAAGAGAAAGGAAAAAGTAGTGATATATTGCTTTCTTGAATCATTTTATTATCAACTTGTTTCAGTTTCCATTATAATCAGTTTCTGCCCAAGAAGGATCAACCAAGGGCCAAGAGTGTCTAACTCAGATGGTTTGCGTCACTTTTCCATTTATCCCTTAATTTTAATTTTCAGTTATATTATTCGTCATTTGTATCAAATTAGATCACATATCCTTACAACCACGTATAAATTCAATTGTTATCCGAAATTTAGGGTAAACAGTTTGGCGCCCACCGTGGGGCTAAAGATAATAGTGGATATTTGATACAACCTTTTGTCACACACATTGTTTCACACTTGCTCTTTGAGGTGTTTCTGATTCTAGGTTGCAATATGGAAATGTCAAACTCTCAATCGGCACCTCTGCACGTTGATAACGAGTTCGATCATCAAGGAGAAAATAATCACATAGCGCCTGGCGACGAAATTTCAATCGATGTTAATTCACAAGTGGCAGTTGATGCAAATCAGCTTACCGGCCCCTCAAATATCGTTCATAGGGGAACTCGATCGATGACACAAAATCCCCGAAATGATGAAACGTACGGGATCAGCCTCCGGATGATCTTCGAAATGTTGCAAACAGGCAGCAATAGCTCAGTTACAAAACCGAAGCCAACTCTCGAACAGGGTTGAGCCTGGCCCTTTCCGGGAAATTACCCACAAGGATGGACCGGTAGTAGGAGGGTTGAATGAGTGTGAATTGGGGGCAAACCCCAAAATTATGAAGATGCTCGAAGAACTAACTAAACGAATAGAATCTGGGGAGAAGAAAATTGAGGCAAATAACAAGAAGGTGGAAACGTACAACTCCAGGGTGGATCAAATACCAGGAGCACCCCAGGTATTAAAAGGCCTAGATTCTAAAAAGTTCGTACAAAAACCTTTTCCATCGAGCACGGCTCCGAAACCGATACCCAAAAAATTCTATATGCCAGAAATCCCCAAATACAACGGAACGACCGACCCAAACGAGCATGTAATCACATATACATACGCTATTAAAGGGAACGACCTGGAGGATGACGAGATCGAATCCGTTCTGTTGAAAAAATTTGGGGAAACCCTGTCTAAAGGAGCCATGACATGGTATCACAACTTACCCCCTAATTCTATTGACTCGTTTACTATGCTTGCAGATTTTTTTGTAATGGCACACGCAGGTGCCATCAAGGTCGAAACGCGAAAATCGGACCTTTTCAAAGTCAGGAAGAAGGATAACGAGATGCTCAGAGAGTTCGTGTCCCGGTTCCAAATTGAACGGATGGATCTGCCACCCGTCACAGACGATTAGGTTGTTCAAGCTTTCACTTAAGGGCTCAATGTCCGAAGTTCCGCGGCTTCGCAACAACTTAAACAGAACTTAATAGAGTACCCTGCCATCACATGGGCTGATGTACATAATCGATGCCAGTCAAAAATCAAAGTCGAAGATGATCAGCTTGGAGCCCCTCCGGGATCCATTTACCCCGTTAGAGCTAATGACAAAATCTGAAGGGAAGTTTAACGCGAACCAAGATCGAATAGAGAGCGATATCGGCCATATCACGGGGACAGAAAAATCGGCTTATCCGGGCATAACTCTCCAAGACATGAAAGGAGAAATGACCGAGGTCAGAACAATTGGGGACTCATGACCAAAAGCAATTTCGAAAGGCCCATCGGACATAAAGAAGCATCTCGATTGTCGGAGTATAATTTTAATGTTGATGCTGCCACTATATTCATAAGAGATTTTTTTGTTCCAATACAATATTTCAAACTTATTTATCAAAATTATTTCAAAATTTATATAATATCCGTTATAACTGTTAGTTTTTTTTACAATTCATGTACAGTCCCTTAAAGTAGCATCCTTCCAGCTGTGGATCTCTTATTTAAATGCGTGATTCAAGCAAGAGACTTATCTTCATTTACAAAATAGAAAAGATATACTACTATCTACCAAAAATATTAAACGCAATTGACGCCGAGTTTTTGCTGTTTCTATCGCTACCGCTGATATACTCTACTTTTACAGCAAAACTCAACAATTTCCAAACAAAATTATTATAGAACAACATTGGTCACATATGAATGTGGAAGCAATATTAATCAGCTCCGAAGGTATAACGACAAGAAATCGTTGTTTCAAGTTTGAAATTGCATCAGCAAGTATATTTCAATGGGAACAATTGTGATAATGCTTCAATACAGTGGCAGCTGGGATAGTTGTAACGACCTTATCGATGTTTTATGTATTTGAGCTCCGTTTTTTTTTGATACTTCACACATATGTATTTGTGGTTTTATGACTTGCGAGGTTGGTTAGTTTTGTTCCGGGAAGGTTTTGGATTGATTTGGACTATTTGGTTCTTGGTTTAAAAGTTTAAGTTGAAAATATTGACCAAAATTTGACTTTTGTGAAAATGACCCTGGAACGGTATTTTGATGGCTCCGATAGGTTCGTAACATAATTTTAGACTTGGGCGTATGTCCGGAATTTAGATTCGAAGGTCCCTATGTTGATTTGACTTGTTTTCCCAACAGTTGGCAATTTGAGGTTTAAAAGTTTTTCTAAGTTTGACCGTAGGTTGACTTTATGGCTATTAGGTTCGAAATTTGGATTTGGAACTTGGAATGGATCCGTTTTTCTATTTGAAACTTGTCTGCAAAATTTGGTGTAATTTGGAGTTGGTTTGATAGATTCGGACACTTGGTTGCAATTCTAGAGGTTTTTGAATTTTCTTTTGAAATTCATGCCTTTCAATGTCTGATTCATGGTTCTAGATGTTATTTTGGTATTTTGATCGCGCGAGTGAGTTTGTATGATATTTTTAGACTTGTGTAGATATTTGGTTTGGAGCCCCGAGGGCTCCGATGAGTTTCAGACATGTTTCAGAATGGTTTGGACTCAATTCTAGGTTGCTGGTGTGCTGGTGTCTCAGGTGTCGCAATTGCGAACATTAGCATCGCAATTGTGATCATAGTAGAGGAGCCTCAAGTATCGCATTTGTGATGCCTTGTTCGTATTTGTGAAGAATAGGCTAGACTGAGTAGGTTCGCGTTTGCGACTTTCCCTTAGGCTGTCAGGTGCCGCAATTGCAAGGCTTTCTTTGCAATTACGAGGGTTTGCAAGTGTCACAATTGCGACATCTGTAACTGAATAAAAGGGCTGGAAAGACGGGATTTTATCTTATTTTAGAACCCTAGACTCGATAGGAGGCGATTTGGAGAGAGAATTTTCATCTACAATCATTGGGTAAGTAGATTTAATCACTTTTTAACTATATTTTATGATTATATATGAGATTTAACATCAATTTTATGAGAATCAAAGAGAAATTTTGGGGATTTTTTTCTAAGTATTGAAAAATAAAAATTTAAAATTTGAGAGTCGAAATGGACTTGGATTTAAAAACAAAACACATATATATAGACTCGTGGGGTTATGAGTAGTCAAGATCTACCCTTGAACTCGGGTTTGACTGGGCGTGGTTGGAGTTGACTTTTGTTGACTTTTAGGGAATTGTGTAAAGATCATAGTTTTATTAATCGTAATGGGTTTCTCTTGCATTGTTTGATGATATTAAGTCATTTTGGTTAGATTTGAGCCGCGCATAGGCGAATTTTAGAGGAAAAAGCTATTTTTGAGTGTTGATTTGGCCTAGTTGAGATAAGTATCTTGCCTAACTTTGTGTAGGAAAACTACCCATTAGGATTGGGTTGTTTGCACTATTCTAATTATGTGAAAGACGTGTACATGAGGTGACGAGTGTATATACGGGCTTATATATGGTATTTGACCGGTTTAAACTCTTAGGTTATTTTTAAGCACTTAATTGAAGTTACTATTATTTATTTTATCTTTCGTTGCCGAGTTTGTTCTTCCACGCCTTAATTGAAGTTGTTATCACATGTACTAGTTTTCATTATCAAGGTTTTGCTTATGTGTATTTATTTGTAGTTGTTGTTACATGCTATTCTTTCCATTGTGGAGTTATTCTCATGCACTTAGTCATACTTACAATTTCAATTTATCTCTTTTATTGTTAAGCTTATGTCATGCATTAGAATTGGAAGATTCCGTTTTCATGAAAATACTTTCATTGTTGAGTATTGAAGTTGTAGTTGTTGAAAGTTAATAACACAGTGGTGGTTGCAATTGTTGGTTATTGGAATACCATTCCTTGTTGAGTTATTTTGCGTTCATTTGTTGTTATTGAGACTATTGTACATGTTGTGGTTGAGCCATGGGCTATGTGTTGTGGTAATATTGGTATTGTTAATTTGGCACATGTGGTGCGAGTTGGTTATTATGTTGTGATATTGATACGCATGTGGTGGTATAAGGATGGGTATTGAAATGCATGAGATGAGATAAGGTGGGATTTATACGCGTGTTGCTAGTAAGAAAATTACTTGAAGCCACGTGGTGAGATAAGGGAGATAAAACACGTGTAGCTATTTCGGAAAAAATATTTTAAAAAAATATAAATGCAAAGTTCACGGGTGATATAAGAAAAATCGTGATTGTGACTTCTGGAATGAGAATATAAGGTGTGGTACCTCGGTTGCTGATTTGAACGTTTATTATCTTTTCTTCATTATTTTAGTTGTATTTTCACATTACTTAATCATTTGTTGTTCCAATCATATGTTCAATCCTTGTCGCCCTTTTATTGTCTTAATTTTCGTTGCTAGCCTTATATTATTGTATTGCTCTATTGTCATTATTTCTTTGCTTTTTCGTTATTAGACCTTGTTAACACTCTGTTCAGTTTTCTTTATCTAGTAGGTATCTTGACTTGGCCTCGTCACTACTCTATTGAGGTTAGGCTTGATACTTACTGGGTACCATTGTAGTGTACTCATACTACGCTTCTGCACGTTTTATGCAGATCCAGGTACAGCTGCTCGTGCCGGACGACAGTAATTGAAAAGTTAATTCGGTGTATACCTGCTCGACACTCGCAGGCCTCGGACTCACCTTCTTCTATTGCTTTACTACTGTTTATCTTCACTTCAAAATAATGTTGTATTGAGAGATTATTAGTGCATTCTCTGTAGAGCTTATGACTCAGTTCCACCAGTTTTTGGAGATATTTGACAACTGTACCGTTTGGGATTTATTATGATAGTTTAACAGTTTAATTTGATAACTACGTTGTTATTTATATTAATTCTCAATGTATGTTAGACTTACATAGCCTTAAAGATTAGGTGCCATCACGATATCCTTATATGGAAATTTGGGATCGTAACAATACCTTCGGGAGATATGTTGATTTCGATGTTGGTGGAATTGTAATAAATGTAGATTCAAGTTATAGTGCATCGATTTTAACAATTGCATAACATCTACCAATAAATACATTTGTTAAAATCATAAAAATCAAATATAAAGTAAATGAAAGCTGTCCTCCAATAAATTCAATATGATATGGATGTGCGAGTCTATATTAGACGAAGAAGGATAACAAAGATCTAGCAATGTATCTATTGCGTATAACAATATTTGGTTTTGAATGGAGTTCGTCGAACGCCAACACCATTGCAGATTTGGGTGACTTTGTGTTTGGTTTATCACAAACAAAATCCACACAAATATCATACATATTGGCTGTTTGAACTGTTAAACTCAATTTTTTTTGTCAAAAACAACTTTCACAACTACAAAAGCATAAATTGTGGTAGAAATATCAATCTGAACAAATTGTTAACCAAATAACTACAGTTTCATGTGATTGATACAAATATCGTGCATATTGGTTGTTTGCACTTTTAAATTTAACGAACTGTATTAAAAAACAACATTCATACAAACTACAAAAACATAAATGTTCGTAGAATATCAATACATATAAATTACTAACAAAACAACTACAATATCATGTGGTGGTAGGTCTTCTCTTGTGGAAAAATAAGACTAATTAACTACAAGAGGCAAATTAAACATATACTTATGTTCATACTCTAGTATTAAAACTATTATAGCTTGTATTGATGTACAATTGTCATATCATTTTAATACATCTGAATGTACAGAATTTTAAAATATTATACTTTTAAATGAATGCAAGTACTTCTGATTATGATAATAGTATCTGATACAATTGTCAACTAATTTTAATACATTCAGACAAAGTATCTAATACAGTCAAGCTGATTGATATGCCAGCATCTTTGTCCATTAAGGAGTATGAAAGTAGAATAATAACAGAACATTTGCCAGCATAAATTGAAGAAGGTCAAATTTATCAAGACAAGCAAACAATTGTTAGTGCAATGAAGCATTATGCTAATGTGAATAAGTTCCAATTTAGAGTGAAAATGTTCAGCGCAACAAAGGTAAGAAATATATTGTTGTGTTTCTCTGTCTTCCAGTACATAATGAAGACAAAATAATTATTATGTATATAAATGTATATAATTTGTTCTGAACATTATTCTACTTCAACATTCAACTGTTTTCATGATTCTTTATAGTTTTTGTATATATTGTACATAAAATCAAAATAAATAGTGCATAACTTTATCATTATTTTTGTTCTATAGTTAATGCCTCATATGTATTGGCGGTCACTGTACATGAAACTTTAAGTCCACAGGCATAAATGAATCAAGATTGTTTAAGGTTAGAAAATTCAACAACATGCAGACATGCTTGTTGATGGACAACACATTTATACAATGTAAAGCTACTACCAAGGTAGTTGGCAGCATTATCATGCTAAAATATGCAGATCTTAAGATAATATACAGACCAAAAGACATACAATCAGACATGTTATCAGAAAATGGTGTGAACTTAACGTACATGCAAGCTTGTAGAGCAAAGGAAAAGATTGTGCAATGTTTGAGATGTTATCCTGTTAAATCATACAGTCGCCTGTTGAATTACTTGTACATTTTGGAGAAGACTTATCCGGGATCAGTAGTGAAAATGAATAAGACTGCAGATGACTATTTCCTATATGAATTTATTGCTCTTAATACATCCATAAGGGGTTGGGAGTATTGTAGGCCAATTGTAGTAGTCGATGTCAGCTTCCTAAAATCGGCATGTAGAGGTACCATGCTAACAACAAGCACAATGGATGCAACAGGTAAATTTTACCGTCAGTTAATATGTTGTTTAAGATGTGTATATTAATTATATTTTTTTGGTAGTCAAGTTGTTTCCGAATTGTATTTACTGATTTTATGATATGTAATAGGTAGCATACTACCACTTGCATAGGCCATAGTTGATTCAAAAAAATGACGCATTATGGACATGCTATTTTGAGCGGTTCAAACATGCATATGATAAAAGACCAAATATGTGTGTTGTTTAGGACAGAAATGAGAGTATATTGAAGTCAACATGCACATTCAACTTTCCCATATGAGCATTCTGTACATGCATCAGTCCGTGGAAGAGGGAAAGGATCACCATTACTGAGGATCCCCCCCAATCTTAGATAGGTCGTCTGAGGGTTTGCCGCGCTTCGTTATAAAGGCCATTCAAGGGCAGACGAGCGAATTCTATCTATGCCTAAGATGAGGAAGAAAATAAGCAGATTTTGGCTTGGCATTACTATTGTCGCATCAGTCTTCCTTCCTTTTTAGTAGCCGAATTTTCACTAGCATCCCATATTATGCTTGCATGTGGCATATTTGGACAAATATAAGGTCAAAATACAAGAAAAGTCAGCTAAAGTATGTATATTGTACTTCGCCACATCAAGATCATATGCTGTTGATGAGTTTAATGAACGCATGGCAAAGATTGAAGAGATCAACACAAGGGTAAAAGAATACATTTACGGTATTGGTCATTATAAATGGTTTCGGGTACATGGGAATGTGAACAGAACATGGACGATGACCTCAAATATTGCAGAATTCTTGAATGCAGTAAACAAAGATGCAAGAGAGCTCCCAGTAGTTCAGCTGTTAGAGTACATGAGGGAACTTATTGAGCGATACAATAACGAAAATTTATTAAATCTAAAAGGGATGTTCACGTTCCTTAGAAAAAATACCCTAAAGGGGATGTTTATTTTCCTTGGAAAAAATACCATAACGAGCTAGAAGAAAATATGGCTTTATCCCTGAAGATAAGAGTACGTTATTGTGCATCCCCGAAAATGATTATTATTACCAAACTAAATAATTGATGATATTTGTATAATTCTATAGTTAAATTGTAGTTATTTTGTTTTTACTTGATGTTGATAACTATTCGTGTAGTATTAAAATTGTAGGTGAGGGCTTAAACAGATTATATACATACAGTGATAGAGGGTGTTAAAGACTTCATTGTTTGTATTAAAACAAATTGTAGTTGCGGACAATTTCAGTTAGATGAACTGCCTTATTCACATGCTTTGGAAGCTTTGAAGCACACAGATGAGTTTTATAAAAACTACTGCTCTGATTATTACATGAGGAAGAACCTTCTCATGACATATGAAATACCAGTGGACCCTCTCTCAGATGAAAGCGCATGGGATATTTCAGAAGAAGTTATCTTGCCACCAACTAGAAGCAAGGCTCCAAGGAGACCTAAAAAATAAAGATACAAAATATTTGATGATATACAGACAAAGAATTATAAGCTTTCATGCAGTAACTGTGAACAAGAGGGGCATAACTGTGACGACCGATAGGTCGTTTTGAGTACTAGCTTTCCATTTGGTGTTTCGAAACTTCTCACAGATCAATTTGATGATTTATCACTTGCGTGTGTTGTCTCTATCGATTTTCGAAAAATCTATATGTGAAATTTTAAAGAAAAATAATTTTTGACTTTAAAAATGAGTAGAGTGACCACGACCAACTTTTTTGGTAAATGACCTCGGATCAACATTTTGTAGATTTGTATAATTATTTGGACTTGTACACATGTTTGGTTGGGGTCTCGGGTGACTCGAGGTCATTTTGGCGCGTTATGTGAAAAGTTGAAAAAACGAGTTTTGAACTTAAAAATCTTGAGTTTTAATGATCGATTCTTAATTCTAGATGTTATTTTGATGATCTGAGTGTGTGAGCAAGTTTGTATGATGTTGTTGCACTTGTGTGGATATTCGGATTGGAGCCTGAGGGGCTCGAGTGAGTTCCGGATAGGATGTAGATTGATTTTGGCTTAACAGGCATTTGCTGGTGTAACTGGGTTGTAGGTCCGGCATTTGTGAGATTCTGTTTGCAAATGCGAGCCTCGCATTTGCAAAGTTCTAGCTCGAATTTGCGAATTGGGATGAGATTGGGCACCTTCACATCTGCGAAGCTTTGCTTGCATTTGCGTTGAGGGTTGTCTTCGCATTTGCGATTAATGTGTCGAATTTTAGGGAGTCTGAGGGTAGCTTTGCAATTGCGAAACCTAAGTTGCTTTTGTGAAAGGGAGCCCTTCATAAATGCGAAGGTATTGTCACATTTGCGACTCCTGTAGGGCTCAAGACACTATTTGCTTTTATGAATAATGATTCGCTGAGTCTGAAGTTGCAATATCTATAGTTGGGTAATGGTTGAAAATTTCGGGACTTTAACTCATTTTACACCATTTTTGAAACCTAGACTCCATAAAGGTAAATTTTAGAGAGCAATTGTTACACCCCACATTTAAATAACGTGTGGTAAGTACGGATTCTAGCACGACCAATCAGCTGGAGGCACGTTCGAAGCCAGAAGGTGGTCACACATTTCAGTAGGTCTGCGTCAAGTGTCTTACTAGGCGCGGCAACCGGGGCAGGGCGATGCATTTTGCATGTAGAAGTGGCAGAAATTCCCATTCTTGGTAACAATATAAAATGACAGTAAGGATTTTTCTCTTTCATTCTTAGAAGTATCACAAGAACAAGTCCTCTCAAATACTCTAACCGCTCCTTTAGAACTTCATAGCAAATCAAGGTAAAGTCGAAGGTGAATATGGATTTAGCAAGACTTAGCTTGAAGGAACTTGAAATCGTTGCAGTAACACTCGTCGTCTAGTGACATTGATTATGAAGATTCATTAAAGGCAAAGTTAACCAGCATAGGAGTGTAATTAGATCTCCAACAAGGTATATAGAGCAACGTTATTTCTTGGCATGAGTTAGTGTAAGTCTCTCCTTCTTTCTTAATGACTCCTGTACTGTAAGGTTTAGTAGTTTTAAGTCCTCTTAGTGATGTTATCTTATTCTTGTGCGTTTTGCTAGTAGCATGTCTTTTAAAGTCTACATTGTTCCTATTGGCACCTTGTGGTCGGAGAGTATAATTATTTCTGAAGTCTAAACTTGATATCTCCTGAAACGGCTACTACATTGCACTTATATACATATGTATCTATTTTACTCCATCGAGCCGCGCTATAGTCGGCCGGGTATGACACTTATTATGCAACCACCGATCAGTTGGTATGTTGAGACATGATATGAGATATTACCGAGCCCATGCATGTCCATGTATGATGATGTGTGATGTGAGGCTACCGAGTCCTCTTGAAGCCGGCTACACCGAATTCTATTGAGATCGGTGTCACGACCCGAAAGTCCCTCCCTCGGAATCTCGATGGCGCCTAACATTTTACTTGCTAGGCAAGCCAACATTAGATGTTTTTATTAATCATTTTTAATGATTCAAATTAAGTAAAAACTAATAAGCTACATAAACTGAAATAAAGTAGATAAATCTGATATACAGCGATAACCAAATGCAAATCCTAGAATTAGCTTCACGAATACACGAGTGTCTAGAATACTACAAATAAATGTTTGAACGAAAGCATAACTGTCTGAATCAAAATAAATAGCTGGAGTAATATAGAAGGGGACTTCAGAGCTGTGAACGTTATGCAGCTATACCGCAAGTCTCCGTCAAGCACCTGATCCGAGCAATCTACTGACCACCGCTAGGACTGACTCCAAAATATGCACAAGAAGTGAAGAGTGTAGTATGAATACAACCGGCCCCATGTACTCTATAAGTTTTGAGGCTAAGGCGGGTCACTTACAATAACCTGTACGCAGTAGTAATAACAATAACATGGAAGGAAACATGAAATGACAGTACAGCAGTTAATTTATGAAAAAGAATTCAATTCATATCAGTGAACCCAGAACAATCGATCTCATAATTTCATGTAACAACTTTGGAAATCAACACAACAAAAACAATGAACACAACACACGCAATCCGTTGCGCCGACGAGCAACCCGACCCCACCGTATCTGTTACAACCCGTAAAAATCGTATGTTAGAATATGCCATGAGATAGTTCACATATAAGAGCCTAAGAACCCGAAAAACAATTCAAAAAGTCAATTAAATAGCAAAGGTGTCGCATAGTTGGATATGTGACCGCAAAGCACAAATGCGGACCGCATATCCAACACCAAGATCGCAAACTGAGACAGATTTCTGGGCAGAAAATGTGTCAAAAATGCGGCCAGTATGCGAACCGCATAATGCAAATGCGGACCGCAAATGTGACATCTCCCATCGCAGAATGGAACAGAGTTATGGGTTGAATCCGCGTCAGAAATGCGACCAGAATGCGGTCGCATTGTTGAAAATGCGAACCGCAAATCTGACCCTTCTGCGTTGCATAGTGTGACAGATTTCTGGGTTGAGATTTGCGACCAGAATGCGAACCGCATGTCATGTTTGCGGCAGATATGCGATCGCAGACCTAAAAATGTCAAACACGTGCATCACTTATTGACAGACCTATAAAAGGGGTCCAAACCCGTTCCTTCATCATTTTTTTGAACTTAAACATAGTAGAAGGCCCCCAACGACCCCTCTCAAAGTCCCACACGAATTCTAACCAAATTTCTTCCTCTTCCAAGCCCTAAATTGAAGAAGGAATCAAGAAATTGAAGAACTAAACAGAAACCCTAGCTAAGTTTCCTTCTTCTGCAAACCCAAATTGAGGGCAAGACCTAGAATTTGAGGAATCGAGGAAAAAGGCTAGACAATCCACATGCAAGGTAAGTTATTACTCTCTTTCATGAAATTTTCCCTTGGGCATTCATGATATGTTGTTGCATGCCTGTAAGGACTCGTGGGAGGGTGATTGGAAACCATGAAATCGAGATAAATATTCCTAGACGGGATGGGTTATGGTTATTATGGGTCGCAAATGAGTTGCATGTATTATAACTATGTTTGGTGAGATTTAGAGGAGGAAGGGTGTGGGGAGGCACCGTACAAAATTAGGGGATTGTGATGAATGATAGCTACGATGCTTAATGAGTAACGATGGGATTGTTCTTTAATTGTAGACTAAGGAATCGTAGCCATTGCGTAGCTTGAGAACTGGTGCAGTATATACCAGGTATGTAAGACTATACCATTCTTTGTTTTGCATGATTCCTATTGATTACAATGCAATGAACGAGCCCCAAAAGAATACTTTATTCTTAGAAGTTTGGGTTGGTTATATTGTTTCTCTCTATGGAAGGATTGCTCCTGTTCTTATGATATCATTGTTGTTGGAATTTCTTGAGTCTTATAAGGTTCAGTTAAAGAGATATTTTTAATTACGTGTAAAAAGGGCCTGGAACATATTTTCATAAGTGAGCATGCAATATATATATATATATATATATATATATTGCTATGAGTAATCTAATTCATATGACCGAGCCTAATGAAGGCCGGGTATGTTATGACCGAGCCTAATACGGCCGGGTATGTTATGACCGAGATATGCTATGATATGATGATGATGATGAGCCCACAGAGGCATATGTTGATGTACAAAGGTGATGGTAAGCCCACAGAGGCGTATGTAATGGTATGAGGTAACGACTATGTAAACGTATATGGTAACAATAAATGTATGTGAAAATGGTAAGCCCACAGAGGCGTATGTATAAGATGATGATAATGATAATGAACATGAATATGATGATGTAATAAAGGTTATGTGTATATGCATAAGCTCGACGAACATGTCATGGTTAGCCGCCCTCAGAGGCATTCAGATGGCACAGGTTATATGTTTCTTATCCTGATGCTTATGTTATTGCTCATATATTATGTTTCCTGTCTTACATACTCAGTACATTATCCGTACTGACGTCCTTTTTCTATGGACGCTGCATGTCGTGCTGTAGGTCCTGGTAGACTGATAGACGGAGTTTCCCCACCGTAGTAGGCTATCTAGTTCAGTAGATATTGGCAAGATTCATCCTCCGGACTTGGTATAGCATTGGTATGCTTTTTGTATAGGCATTGTGGGCATGTCGGGGCCCTGTTCCGACATAGGTTTTATTATGTATGTTCTTGTAGAGGCTCATAGACAAATGTCAGTGTATGTATAGACAAGTGTTGGATTGACTCACGTACAGTTGTATTGCCTCGTCGGCAAATGTATTTTGTTGTATAGTTTTGCATTTGCAGCCTTGTTGGCACGTTATGTACATAAGTATATTGATGTCATGGTATGATGTTTCAGTCCATTACGATGTTGTCCGGAACTGCATGCATATGACAAGCCTTATAAATAGTAAAGAAAGTAAGATAGCATATATGAAGGGTACGCCGGCACTCTGCGAGCAGGGTCTGGCGCCATGTCGCGGCCCTCCGGTTGGGTCGTGACAGAATTGGTATCAGAACTGGTCGTGTCCTAGGGATTGTCTATGAGCCGTGTCTAGTAGAGTCTTGATTATGGGTGTGTAGCGCGCCACATTTTATAATCAGGAGGCTACTTTACATTTAGGATTGTTACCTTCTTTCTAAATCTAGACCGTGCGCAGAGCTAAGTTGTAAGTATTCACTTCTAACATTCGCCTTGTTTCCCTACATGGATGACTTTGAATAGGAAGCGAACGAGTAATAGATGACTTGATACAGAAGCAGGCGAGGGTACCAGTCAGGTGCCCCAAGATAGAGGAGGCCAAAGTAAGCCTCGAAGTGAGATGCCTTCTCGGACCTCATCTACTCCTCCTTCTCCAGAGGATATCAGGAGCCACCCGACATCTCTAGTCCCTTCTTCTGGTACTACAGACCAGGACGTGAGGACCGCAGTACAGTTGTTGACTAGCCTGGTAGCTTCTCAGGCTCAGAGACAGAATACCGGTGCTACTGAAAGATCGGTTAGTGCGAGGGTTCGTGACTTCATCAATTTGGATCCTCCAGTGTTCACCGGGTCTGATCCTAAGGAGGACCCACAGGTTTTTATTGACCAGATACACCGTAGCCTGTGGGTTATGCATGCCAGTGACACAGAGGCAGTAGAACTGGCTTCTTATCGATTACGGAATTTAGCAGTCTTCTGGTATGATAGTTGGGAGAGATCCAGGGGTCCGAATGCTCCCCCACCTGTGTGGAATGAATTCTCTGAGGCGTTCCTTCGCCACTACTTGCCAGTGGAGGTACGATGAGATAAGGCTGATAAATTCTTGAATCTTAAGCAAGGTAATATGAATGTACGAGAGTACAGTATGCAATTTGACTCTCTGGAAAGGTATGCTCCCCACATGGTGGCCGAGATGAGCGACAAGGTTCACTTATTCGTGAACGGATTGGGACCGCATTTAATAAATGAATGCACAACGGCCTCCTTGATAAAGGGCATGGATATATCCTGTATTCAGGCCTATGCCCAGACCATAAAGGATCGTAAACGCCAACAAAGGGCGGACAGGGAGCAGGAGAGGGGCCAGCATAAGAGAACAAGATTTGCAGGGTATTCTGGTGACTCCAGAAGTAGTGTAAGGCCCCATTCTTCGAGGAGTTCGGCACCACCTGTATCTAGTGCCCCTCGACAGTTTCAGAGTTTGCAGGCATCAGGCTCACCCCATCACAGGGTTACTAGTCAGATGCGATCCCCAATGCTTTGTTGTGAGCAGTGCGGCAGGACCCACTTTGGACCGTGCCGTTGAGGTTCGGATATATGCTATTCTTGCGGACATCCTGGCCACATGATGCGAGACTGTCCTTACAGAAAGGATGGTGGTAAGGCTCAGCAAACTGGATCTGTGGCTGGTTCTTCCTTATCAATTCAACCTCCAGCATGGGGTCCCTAGTAGCCAGCAGGTTGTGGCAGAGGTAGCGGTACAGTACTGAGCTCCAGTGGTGTTCAAAACCGAATATATGCTCTAGCAGGTCGACAGGATCTTGAGTCATCTCCGGATGTTATCACAGGTATATTATCAGTTGTTTCGCATGATGTATATGCATTGATTGATCCTGGGTCCACGTTATCTTATGCTACACCCCTTGTGGCTGATAAGTTTGATATCGTACCTGAATCAATAAGCAAACCCTTTGCGGTATCTACTCCAATAGGAGATTCTATGATTGCTAGAAGAGTATATAGAGGTTGCACTGTGACGATTTGTATTCGTCAAACCTCGGCAGATCTAATTGAGTTAGAAATGGTAGATTTTGATGTAATAATGGGAATGGATTGGTTGGTATCATGCTATGCAAGTGTCGATGTCATGCGAAGATGGATAGATTTCAATTTCCCGGGTGAACCCATACTTGAATGGAAGGGAAACATTGCTACGCCGGAAGGTAGGTTTATTTCCTACCTTAAGGCAAGAAATTGATCTCCAAGGGTTATATCTACCATCTTGTTCGCGTTATGGACGCGGAGGCGAAGTCGCCTACTGTACAACCAATTCCTGTAGTCAATGAATTTCCGGATGTCTTTCCCGATGAACTCTGAGGTCTTCCTCCTGAAAGGGAAAATAAGTTTGGCATCGATGTGTTGCCTGATACTCACCCAATTTCTATCCCTCCATACAGAATGGCCCCAGCAGAATTGCGAGAGTTGAAAGTACAGTTGAAGGACTTGCTGGATAAAGGCTTCATTAGGCCTAGCACTTCACCTTGGGGTGCGCCAGTCTTGTTCGTACGAAATAAAGACGGATCGTTATGGATGTGTATCGATTATCGTCAGTTGAATAAGGTCACCATAAAGAACAAATATCCACTTCCAAGAATTGACGACCTGTTTGACCAACTCCAGGGAGCCAAATATTTTTCCAAGATTGACCTACGTTCAGGGTATTTTCAGTTGAGGGTCAGAGAGAAAGATATTCCAAAAACAGCCTTCCGAACAAGATATGGGCATTTTGAGTTCTTAGTAATGTCGTTCGGGCTAACAAATGCCCCGGATGCTTTTATGGATCTCATGAACACTGTGTTCAGGCCTTATCTTGATGTGTTCGTGGTGGTATTCATTGATGATATCTTAGTGTATTCCCGTTCAGAGGCAGAACATATGGGTCACTTGCGGATAGTCTTGTAGACCCTTCGGGACCACCAGTTATATGCAAAACTCTCCAAATGTAAATTTTGGCTAAACTCAGTAGCATTCTTAGGCCACGTGATATCTGATGAGGGTATTAGTGTCGATACTCAAAAGATCGACGCAGTCAAGAATTGGCCAAGACCTACTACGCCATCAGAAGTCCGTAGCTTCTTGGGGTTAGCAGGATACTACAGGCGGTTTGTAGAAGGATTTTCTTCTATATCAGCACCATTAACTAAGCTGACCCAGAAAGCCACCAAATTCCAATGGTGGGATGTTTGTGAGCGGAGTTTTCAGGAACTGAAAGATCGATTGACATCCGCTCCAGTTCTTACTCTTCCCGAAGGAACCGAAGGTTATGTGGCATATTGTGATGCCTCCGGCATAGGTTTGGGATGTGTATTGATGTAGCACGGGAGGGTGATTGCTTATGCTTCGAGACAATTGAAGAAACATAAAAAGAATTATCCAACCCATGATTTGGAATTGGCTGCAGTAATATATGCTTTGAAGACATGGCGACACTATCTATATGGTGTCCATGTCAACATCTACACAGACCATAAAAGTTTGCAATACATCTTCAGTCAGAAAGAGTTAAATTTGAGACAACGACGTTGGCTCGAATTACTGAAGGACTACGACGTTGAAATATTATATCATCCGGGCAAAGCCAATGTTGTGGCAGATGCCCTCAGTCGTAAGTCAATGGGAAGTTTAGTGCACGTTGAAGCAGGTAAGCGGAGTTTAACTGAAGAGCTTCATCAGCTAGCTAACATGAGAGTCAGACTGTTAGACTCCGAGGATGGAGGTGTTGTTGTACATAATACATCAGAATCATCTCTCGTAGCCGAAGTGAAGGCACGGCAATACGAAGATCCCACCTTGTCGCGGTTAAGAGAGGACATTTAGCAAGGTAAGAATTCAGCTTTTGAGATTGCAGGGGATGGAACACTGAGGTGCCAAGGCCGATTGTGTGTGCCTAATATAGCAGGATTGCAGAAAAGATTATGAGGGAAATTCATCAATCCCGATATTCCATCCATCCTGGCTCGACAAAGATGTATCATGATGTCAAGGAGCAGTACTAGTGGGATGGTATGAAAAGGTCTATTGCAGAATTTGTAGCCTGGTGTCCTAATTGCCAACAGGTAAAGATAGAACATCAGAAACCGGGTGGACTGCTCCAGAATATGGAGATTCCAACCTGGAAATGGGAGGTGATTAACATGGACTTCATTGTTGGAATACCTCACTCCAGTCATAAGTTCGACTCCATCTGGGTGATAGTGGATCGACTTGCCAAATGTGCTCATTTTCTGCCGGTTAAGTCAACCTACATAGCTGAAGATTATGCAAAGCTGTACATCAAGAAAATCGTTAGACTTCATGGGGTACCAATGTCTATTATATCAGACAGAGGAGCCCAATTCACAGCTAACTTTTGGAAGTCCTTTCAGAAAGGTCTGGGTACACAAGTGAATCTCAGCACTTCTTTTCATCCGTAAACTGACGGACAGGCTGAACGTACCATTCAGACACTGGAAGATATGCTATGAGCATGTGTTCTAGATTTCAAAGGTAGTTGGGATGACCATCTTCCACTTATAGAGTTTGCTTACAATAACAACTACCATTCCAGTATTAAGATAGCCCCATATGAGGCACTATATGGAGAAGATGTAGATCACCAGTTGGGTGGTTCGAAATTGGTGAAACTGAATTATATGGGCCAGATCTGATTCACCAAGCTATTGAGAAGTGAAGGTGATCCAGGAACGATTAAAGGCGGCATGAAGCAGGCAAAATTCCTACTCTGACGTCCGACGTCGTGATCTAGAGTTTGAAGTTGGTGATTGGGTATTCCTGAGAGTCTCGCTAATGAAGGGTGTCATGCGCTTCAGAAAGAAAGGTAAACTGCGCCCGAGGTACATCGGTCCGTACAAAATCCTTCGACGAATTGGACATGTTGCCTATGAGTTAGAACTACCATCCGAAATGGAATTTGTCCATCCAGTATTCCATGTGTCCATGTTGAGGAAATGTATCGGAGATCCTTCTCGGGTCGTCCCCATCCAAGACATACAGATTATAGAGGATCTAACATACGAAGAGATACCAATGGCTATATTAGACCGATAAATCTGCAAGCTAAGGACAAAGGATGTAGCTTTTGTCAAGGTATTATGGAGGAACAAGAATATGGAGGAAATAACATGGGAAGCGGAGGAAGAGATGAAGTCTAAATATCCGCCCCTGTTCCACAATGTATATAATGATGATGCCGAAGAAACACAGAATGCATTTAAAGGAGAAGCGTCCGTACGAGGTAAATACGAACTCGAGATACACTTCATTATTACCTTTCATTTAACGCTGTGATGCGCTTGTTCCCGTAGATCCTTACATTCGGGGACGAATGTTCCTAAGGGGGGGAGAGTGTTACAACCCGTAAAAATCGTACGTTAGAATACGCCGTGAGATAGTTCACATATAAGAGCCTAAGAACCCGGAAAACAGTTCAAAAAGTCAAGAATATAGCAAAGGTGTCGCATAGTTGGATATGCAACCGCAAAGCAAAATGCGGACCGCATATCCAACACCAAGATCGCAAACTGAGACAGATCTCTGGGTAGAAAATGTGTCAAAAATGTGGCCAGTATGCGAACCGCATAATGTAAATGCGGACCGCAAATGTGACATCTCCCATCGCAGAATGGAACAGAGTTCTGGGCTGAATCCGCGTCAGAAATGTGACCAGAATGCGGTCGCATTGTTGAAAATGCGAACCGCAAATCTGACCCTTCTGCGTCGCATAGTGTGACCGATTTCTGGGTTGAGATTTGCGACCAGAATGCAAACCGCATGTCATGTTTGCGGTGGATATGCGATCGCAAACCTGAAAATGTCAGACACGTGCGTCACTTATTGAAAGACCTATAAAAGGGGTCCAAACCCGTTCTTTCATCATTTTTCTGAACTTAAACATAGTAGAAGGCCCCCAACGACCCCTCCTAAAGTCCCACACGAACTCTAACCAAATTTCTTCCTCTTCCAAGCCCTAAATTGAAGAAGAAATCAAGAAATTGAAGAACTAAAGAGAAACCCTAGCTGAGTTTCCTTCTTTTGCAAACCCAAATTGAGGGCAAGACCTAGAATTTGAGGAATCGAGGAAAAAGGCTAGACAATCCACATGCAAGGTAAGTTATTACTCTCTTTCATGAAATTTTCCCTTGGGCATTCATGATATGTTGTTTCATGCCTGTAAGGACTCGTTGGAGGGTGATTGGAAACCATGAAATCGAGATAAATATTGCTATACGGGATGGGTTATGGTTATTATGGGTCGCAAATGAGTTGCATGTATTATAACTATGTTTGGTGAGATTTAGAGGAGGAAGGGTGTGGGGAGGCACCGTACAAAATTAGGGGATTGTGATGAATGATAGCTACGATGATTAATGAGTAACGATGGAATTGTTCTTTAATTGTAGACTAAGGAATCGTAGCCATTGCGTAGCTTGAGAACTGGTGCAGTATATACCAGGTATGTAAGACTATACCGTTCTTTCTTTTGCACGACTCCTATTGATTACAATGCAATGAACGAGCCCCAAAAGAATACTCTATTCTTAGAAGTTAGGGTTGCTTATATTGTTTCTCTCTATGGAAGGATTGCTCTTGTTCTTATGATATCATTGTTGTTGGAATTTCTTGAGTCTTATAAGGTTCATGTTAAAGAGATATTCTTAATTACGTGTAAAAAGGGCCTGGAACATATTTTCATAAGTGAGCATGCAATAAATATATATATATATATACACCCAACCTTCATTAGGCTCGGTCATATATATATATATATGACCGAGCCTAATGAAGGCTGGGTATGCTATGACCGAGCCTAATGAAGGCCGAGTATGTTATGCCGAGCCTAATGAAGGCCGGGTATGTTATGACCGAGCCTAATACGGCCGGGTAAGATATGCTATGATATGATGATGATGAGCCCACAGAGGCATATGTTGATGTACAAAGGTGATGGTAAGCCCACAGAGGCGTATGTAATGGTATGAGGTAACGACTATGTAAAAGTATATGGTATCAATAAATGTATGTGAAAATGGTAAGCCCACAGAGGCGTATGTAATGGTATGAGGTAACGACTATGTAAACGTATATGGTATCAATCAATGTATGTGAAAATGGTAAGCCCACAGTGGCGTATGTACAAGATGATGATAATGATAATGAACATGAATATGTTGATGTTATAAAGGTTATGTGTATGTGCATAAGCTCGATGAACATGTCATGGTTAGCCGCCCTCAGAGGCGTTCAGATGGCACAGGTTATATGTTTCTTATCCTGATGCTTATGTTATTGCTCATATATTATGTTTCCTGTCTTACATACTCAGTACATTATCCGTACTGACGTCCTTTTTCTGTGGACGCTGCATGTCGTGCTGCAGGTCCTGGTAGACTGATAGACGGAGTTCCCCCACCGCAGTAGGCTATCCAGTTCAGTAGATATTGGCAAGATTCATCCTCCAGACTTGCTATAGCATTGGTATGCTTTCTGTATAGGCATTGTGGGCATGTCAGGGCCCTATTCCGACATAGTTTGTATTATGTATGTTCTTGTAGAGGCTCATAGACAAATGTCAGTGTATGTATAGACAAGTGTGGGATTGACTCATGTACAGTTGTATTGCCTCGTCGGCAAATGTATTTTGTTATGTAGTCTTGCATTTGCAGCCTTGTTGGCACGTTATATACATAAGTATGTTGATGTCATGATATGATGTTTCATCCCATTACGATGTTGTCCGGAACTGCATGCATATGACAAGCCTTATAAATAGTAAAGAAAGTAAGATAGCATATATGAAGGGTACGCCGGCACTCTGCGAGCAGGGTCCGGTGCCATGTCGCGGCCCTCCGGTTGGGTCGTGACAGTATTAATATCAAAATTCTCCCTTATTCCACCTTATCACAACCGTTGCAGTGTGCAACCCGATCCATAAAACAATTCAATAAGTGTAATCAATCCAACAACTCAATTCACAAGAATCTCTACGATTAAAGAAGATGAAAGCAAGTGTACCAAATTAATGAATGCTATAATTAATATAAAAGCAACAAGACAAGCCAAATATATGACAGTTAAAGTGTACAAGTAAGACAATTGAGGCAAGTAGCGATTAATCATGGAGTCGTGGAAGAAACGAACATTTCAATACAAGAATAATTAATGACAAGTAACAAGTTACGGCACAGAAAGCAATTAAAGCATGTAATAGTTTAGACGTGGAATAAAATAATTTATGAAATACGAGAGAGCATGGAGATAATAATTTGACAGCGTATATACATTCGTCACCTCGCATATACGCCGTTAAACACGTAATTCACATAACATAAAGTTCAAAGGCTCTTAATTCCCTCAAATACCCAATTTTGATACCTAATTTTTCCCCCATATTTATAATGTATTCCATATATTTTTAAAATATATTTTTGCATTTTTACCCAATTTACAAGGGTCATATAAGTATTTTCTATAATATTTTATAATTTTTAATCCTTTAAAATTGATTTTCTTGCATTTAAATTATTTAAATATTTATTAATTAGCCCTTCAAATTATTTTGGAATGATTTAATCATCCATATTTATTATTTTTATCCACCCGTGTGTTTTTAATATTTTTATTTCATTTCATATAATTACGCTTGTATTTTTGAACTATTTACGCATATTTTGCAATAATAGCCAATACTTTACAATTAATTGCATTGATCATTATATTCAGGGTCAAAATAATTTTTTATATTTTTATTATCGTCAGCTATTATTATAAAATATTAAGTTCCATAAATAGTATTTTTTTATATTTATTTAGATATTTTATTAAATTATTTTTTCCTTAATTTCTTGTCTATAACATCTGGCCCAAAACAAGCCAATATCGGACCTAAACCATCAGCCCACACCTAAACTCCAGCCCAATAACCCTAGCCCAATACTAGTGGCCCACTACCCCGTACCCGTCCACTAACCCGATCCGCCTCCCATTAAATCCTGACCGTTGATCTCGCAAGATCAACGACGAGATCAACGGCCCATAAGCCATATCCCCTCTTCTAATTAACCTCACCGCAAACCCTAGCCTCATTTTACCTGGTCAGCTTGCTCTATACTCTCTCAAACCTTCCCCTCTGCTCACAAACCCTAGCCGCGCCCAATTCTTCTCCGAATCCAACTCATCTATGGATTCTTACCATGATTTACTTACCTTTGACGGATTATACCACTATTACCTGCGTAAATATGGTGTTACTTAGTACTTGCCCATTTTTTGCAAGTACCAGTCTCCGAATCAAGGGAAATTGGCTTTACTCCCCAAGATTTGGACGATATTTCATCTATATATGTTCATAGCAAGACTATGAGGGTCCGATTCACCGAGATCTCCAGCCAATTTCTGATCCTAGTCAAACTAGGGTTTACCTGGTTTCTTCTCCTAATCTGATTCTAAATTTATTTTTTGCATGTTATTCTTTCCCTGTTTATGTTCGATTGATTGTATTTCCTTCTTTTGTGTGTTGAGTTTTATTACTATATAAACCCACTTTCCTCGTTTCCCCTCGAAGACGAAAAAACTATTGTTATTGCTACTACTTTCTTAAACTCACTCACTCTAAACTATTTTGAGATTATCCTCTTGGCTGGTTGAAAGCCAAGGCCACCAGAATCCGACTATTAGACCTCTCTCAGTGTGAACACTGCCCAGGGTTCATCTGAGACCCTTGGGGAACTCTGACGCACTGAGAATCTTGGGGTTTCTACTGTTCTCTCCTTGTTACTGATAAGAAAGCTGCTGGCACTAATTTTGTACCTTAATTAGCTCGTTAATTCTTCAAACTGGTGAGTAATGAGGCTCTTATAATTCCCTTCTCTTTTGCTTGTGTTCAAGTCATTTAGGCCCTTGTGAATTCATATTCTATTGTTTCCTTTGTTCTTATTCATATTTGCCTTAGCATTATCCTATACGCTGTGCTTTTCTAGTATATGAACTACTTGAATTTTGAGCTTCGAACCAGGCTTGTTATATGTGTGCAATTTGAATGATTTCTGATTACCTTCAGGCTGCTCTGCTATTCTGATCACCTATTGCTTTTCATGGATCCTTTCACATGTCTTGTCTTGGATTCTTGTATTAGTAAGGGGATTAGATCCTGCCCAGAACTTGCTTGAATGAATTACTTTCTGATGAATCCTTCATGTATGTTCTATTGTTTCTCTGCTTTATGCTTATATGAGACTTATGTGCCAGCTACTGTCTCGGTGTTTTAGCCAAACATGTTGCTCTCTAATGTGGTGTTCGGTCAATACCGCATTCTTTAGTATTGCCTAGGTTTCTAGTAAAATCCCAATACACTTAATTTCTATTATTGTGCATAGTCGACTGGCTTAAGTTCTGAAGTCTGTCTATTCTATTTGACCTTAAGATTGACATATCTTCCTACCATGATGTCTTTGGACTTAGGAATCTTTGTGTTATACTCAGCATGATTAGGATTCTTATGGATTGTTATAGACCATGCCTACTTGCTTTTTTACTATGTGTAGTTGCCATTCTCTGACTATGACTCTATCAGACCTTTATGCCTTAGATTACTAGTTTTAAAATCACTTTTAGGCTAATTTTGGCTCATGCCTTACTCTAAACTTGTTGTTCTGGAAAACTAAGCATGTATGTGTGCTTACCCTGTTAACCTAAGTGACATGCCTCCCCAACTCTTCTAATGTTGCGCATGCTATACTCTTTCACTTGTTATGAACCTATGTTGTTATTTTTTCATGTCAAACTCACCATGTGGAAACCAAGTTTTACTGGTTCTCCTACTTTCATGTTGAAGCCCTTGTTTGACCAATCCTGTCACCCTATGCAAGTACCAATATGCTTTATGTGAATCCTGCTGAATGTCATGTAATCCTGTCCCTATGAGGTATTGCTTCAGGGCTGTTTAACTGATTGCTATGTGTATTTCGTTAACTTATATGGTTAAGTGGTTAATCTATAATTGCTGGGTTTGGTATGAGTTCATGTGTGGCCCTGGGTCGTGCAAATGGACACACTCTCCTGTTTGAGATGCGTTTGGATCTAGGTCTGCTATTCGTGTGAAAGTGAGCCTGTTAAAGGCCTAGGTAGTACTGGGTTATTTTCATTTGGGCCTGCTCTTGGGCCTGCAGTTATTCAGAGTGTAACATTTATACTTATATTTCATTATTTTGGGCCTGTAATAATTTGTAAACAAAACAGTTGGAGAATTAGTAGAATGGGGGGACACGTATCCTTTAGTTTTCATATGAACGGGTAGAGAGCATGCTTATAGGGTCTACATGCGTTGGTTGCTACTTTGTTCTATATGCTCTATTTCTATACACTAATAGAAATCATGCCTATAGGAACTCAAACACTTCACTTAACTGGTCTAATACCCGTACATCATTAGAAGCATGTTTGTAAGAGTTTAAGTGCCCTACTTGTTCACATGTCTACTTCTATGTGTTATTATATAACATGCTTGTAGGAATCAAATGTTAACAATTATTTGCTGAACGTGTGTGATTGCAGTATGATTATTAGATAGTATGCCTATAGGGTCATATGCTAATATTCATCTAGATACCATGCTTATAGGGCCTTAATTGGTTAACTAATCAATTGTTTCTGTTGTTCTTGTTACAGTGGCTGCCTAGATAGCATGCCTATAGGAATAAGCATAATAAAGATTGTGTTCAAAAACCAACTATTATAGAAACTGTCTATAAGGACACTGTTATTCGCTTAGAAAGCATGCCACTAGGATCGTGTCTATTGGTTTTATCGTATCTGTAATCTGTAAATTCGATAGTCTGAAGCAGCAGCACTGCCTGTAGGACGTTTTAAACTGGGATCACATAGAAGCCATGTCTATAGGTCTTAATGCTCTAATATGCCTTGATTCTGAAACTGCCTACTGCCTAATATGAAATCTGGCCGCGTGCCTTTGTTATTATGTATGGAGGTTAACATGAGCCACTCATTGCTATTATGTGCGGTCCTACTTGTTTTTAATGTGCGACTAGTTTTATCATTTTGAGCACCTAAGTAAAGTCCAGAACCACCCAAATAGTGGGTCCAAAGCCGCCTGGACCATAGGCATGGGACGAGTAATGCACACAAAAGACACGATTTATAATTGAATTAGAGCGCTTTAGGTAAACAACTTTTGACACAGTGATTGGGTAGCAGGAGATGATAGTCTGTGCCCGCTGAATAATATGAGCAACCCCTATCCTAAGGGAGTTGCTAAGTATTATTTTATGTTGTACGGGATGATCCTTTAGGCTAAAAAACATAGGACCCTCCTTCCCTTTATATGCTTGCTGTTCACACTTAGTCATCAAATATAGACCAACGCAGTTGCGTCCCTGTAACCTTTGAGAATTGTACTGATTATTTATATAGTTTAATTCTTATGTTGTTTTCTTTACACTTTTTTTATATAGAACCTTCAACTTCCACATCTTTAATTTCACTTATATGATCACTTAGCTTAATTATAATTCAATAATTCACATAACGTGAACATCGGCCGTGCCCACCGTTGTGGACCTCAAAGAGTGCCTCACACCTTCTCTTCAAGGTAATTTGAGCCTTTAGCTGATCTTTGGTGACACAGACTAGTTCAAACAGAATTATTCGCCAATAGCTGCCCTAACGCACCTTAAAAATTGTTAGGTGGTTAGTCTCCTGTTTTAATACCCATTTAAAAGAGTTGTCACACGTCGAAACCCACTTTTGAGAGAAAACAAGGCACGACATCATGGCGACTCTGCTAGGGATTTACACTTAGGCTCCTACCATAACGAAGTTGACTTGTGTGGATTATTTGAGGGCATGCATATCCCTTCCCTTATTTTCCTTTATTTGTCTAAATTGCTATGACATGCATATCCCTTCCCTTATTTTCCTTTATTTGTCTAAATTGTTATAACATGAACATCCCCTCCTTGTTTTTCTTTATTGCTATGACATGAACGTCCTTTCTCCATTTCCTTCATCTTGTCCAAGATTGCTATATCATGTCTCTCCCATCCCCCTTTACTTATTTGTTTCATTACATTTTCGCACATTTTCATGAGTTAAACTGACTTCTCTCTTTTATCTTTCTTTTTTCTTTTCCTCCTCCTGTTCATCTTTACCATATTATTTACTTTCTTTTTATGCACTTTCATCATGCAAATATTTGGTAACATGTTACTATTTTTGCATAAAGCATGCTTTCAACATCATGATCCACTCATGCTTATTATCAACATAGCATCGCTTGATGAGTGTCCACGCTTTCCTAAAAATACCTTTTTAAACTGGAAAGGCTTATTTGTGGTAGACTAGTCGGTCAGCGGTGCAGTCGATGGTCCTGTGCCTTCCCCTCTCAAGTTATCCACTTGAGAATACCTGTCTAGACCTCTCTAGAAAACCATACTCCGATTTGAAATATACATGCATCATGCTAAACCCAGTACAGATTGAGATGTCATTGATGTAACAACCCGCTTAGATGAACCTTGTCCAAAGTCCGACGAGATTTCCATAATCCCAAAGGAAACCATCATATTATGCGAGTTACTTGGAGAAAACGTGTTAACATGCTGATCACTATTGCATAAATAGTCGAATATGGATGGGGGAAGGGCTAACTTTTATTTGTTTGCAGAAAATGAAGCACGAAATCCCCAGGTTCGGCATGGTCCGAAATATCCCGCCTTTGCTAATTGACTGGTGGAAAGACCTTGCACCCTGTGACAGAAACCATGTGAGGATAGTACTTGGTGACCTGCCATCTTTGCTGCATTTGACAAATAGGAAACTAATCGAGGCTGCTACCATGTTCTTGGACGAGAAGAGAGATGTTTTTTGATTAGGCAATATAGAAACGACTCCTCTCCTGGAAGAAATAGGGGGTTTTGCCAAGTTACCATGGGATAGTCCAGGACTATTGGTTCTGGAGAATTGCACTCTGCGTGGTTTTCTGAAGATGTTGGGTTTTAAGAAGAATGATAAGCTGGTCTATCTGAAGAAATCACACATCCCCTTTGAATTTCTCTATGAGCGTTATGGGCATAGAAAATCATATCATCTTCATCTTGAGGAGCTAGCCATTACCTTTTTGGGATGGGTGCACCGCTGGGTTTATGTTTTTATAGTCTGTTTCTTGGGTTTGTTGATCTTTCAGATGCAGGGGGAAGAATTCATACTCTCTTAGCCATAATTGCCAGGACCTTAATGGAGGGTATCGAGGGACTAAAGTACAGTATCATCCCAATGATCTTAGCTGAGATATACCGTGCTCTGGATTGGTGCAAGCATGGGTCCGGACACTTTGAGGGTTGTAATTGTTACACCCCATATTTTCGTATGTAAAAGTGCGTCATAAGCAAACTAATGTAGGCTTTGACCAAAACTCTCTCTAGGTTAGACGATTTCCGGCGACCCTATCTTGAAGATCTCTAATGCCATAATGGCGACTCTAGCGACGGGCCAGCCACCTGATGGTGCTGTTCAGTTGTCTTCCTCCCCTCCAAATCCTCCAATACCCATAACATCCACGAATCCACCTCCTAAATATGCAGATTTTTTACAACCAAGAACCCTAAACAACTCCATGCAAACCCTAGCTACTGTTGCGACTGCTGTGTTGATAAAACCAGTGGAATATCTTCATGGTGAACCTATTGTTCGTTGGAAAAAGGCAGAAGTGAAGCAGTCCATTGTCAAACAAGATTTACAGTTAGCAGTTCTTGGAAAATTTTCATATGGAAAACCAGTTATAAATGAAATACGTAAGGTTCTTCCTATTCAATGCGAACTTAAAGGAGCATGCTCAATTGATTTAATAGAAGATAATCATATCCTGATAAGGCTGTCGTTGATGGAGGACTATATACATCTACTGTCGAAGCCTGCGTATTATTTGAAGGTAGATGGAACCATGTGGCAGATGCGTTGTTCGAAGTGGAATCCATGGTGGACACCTGAGGAAGAAACTCCCATAGCAGTGGCATGGATTAGTTTTTCGGAACTGCCTCCAAATTTCTTTGGTAAGGAGTTTGTTTTGTCGCTTGCTAGGGCAGTGGGTAATCCCTTATACGTTGATTTAGCGACTCAAAGCGGGACTAGACCAAGTTGCGCAAAAGTAAAAGTTGAAGTAAATTTGTTAGCTAAGTTACCACAAAGGATTAAGATTATCGAGGAAGAAGATGAAACTGGCATAGAAATTTCTAAATGGATCAATATTAGGTATGGTTATATGCCTAAGTATTGTAAGAGCTGCAAGAAACAAGGTCATAATGAAGATGACTGCTGGGTGATTAACCCAAAGCTTAGGCAAGTTGATGATAGCAAGAAAAAGGAAAAAGAATTGGTGGAAACTGCTGCTAATTCAACTAGGGTACTCTCGAGTGGTAAAGTAGTTGGAAATCCTCCTATTAATCAAGCCCGACAAGAATGGATCAAAGCAAGAACAAATAGATATCAAAGAGACGGAAAGGGTCATATTATCGAGTCTGCAGAATTGAAAATCAGTGTTGATAGTAAGGGCAAAGGTAAATATCAAGGATAAAGGGAAAGCCAAGGTGGACGAAGTAATATCAGTGAACAAATTTGATGCTTTAAACATTGAGGAAGTTGATGCTTTGGATATCGAGGAACCTGATCAATTGAATACCACGGATGGCAGACAAGAGCATCACGACACATCTGGGGAGAAGAAGCAGTTGGAAAACAAACAACATCAGGAACTGCAGGTTCATATTCCTACTGGTAATGGAAAAGATGCAGAAGATGTTAGGGAAAGCAGACGTGTAAAGAAGGAAGCAATGGATAAGGTCATCAAGGAAGCTGCTGAAGTACCAGAGGATCTAGTTAGAAAGGAAGCGACTATTGACTGGGTGCATAGAAGATTTGGGGCTAACAAGGATGAGTTAAGGATGCTAAATTTGCTAACTAATCAATTGAGACAGAAAGCTCCATCCCAAACTTATGATGATTCGTCACACCAACTAGAATCGAATGAAGGCAGTTCAAAGAAGTCAAACTGGAGTGATCAAATGGAAGACTTAGAGGGTCGAACAAACCAAATAGAAGCTGCAAAGAATATGGACAAAGAGGACTGTGTACAGGATGAGCAATTACCAGAGTTAGGGTTCAAAGCTACAGTAAACCCTAACCCTAATTTACAAGACACCGCCAGTTCGTAAGCTAAAATCGATGAGAAGGAGATGAAATCAGCAGTAGCAAGGGAACTAGTAGTTTTCGTAGAAGGAAGTCCACTGTCTCTGGATGATCGAGCTGCGGCAACATGTAAAGATAGTCATAATGTTGCAACTGATGGAGATATAGTAAACCCTAAGGGTTTTTTGACATCTGATCTGCAGTTGCAAAAATTGCAGGTAGCTGACGATGCTACAAAGATGATAAACAATGAATCTTCAGGTAGTAAACATGATATGCAACTGCAGATTAACGTACCTATGAAGAGTCCTTTACAAACTTTTCATGATCTAGTTATAGACAATGTTGCACAAGATGGAAATAATATCATTGAAAGCCAGCAGTTAGAGGAAGAAGGAGACGATCAGTCTATTGATGCAAATTTCAGGCGGATAACACGAGAGGCAGATATATCACCATTGTCCAGTCCAAAAGTAGTGAAAAAAAGTAAGAAATTACAACAGAAAGAAAAAGTTCAACCTACAAGGGTATTGCCTAAGAGGGCAGCTTCACATAATAAGGGATGATGAAGGTTCTCATATGGAATATTAGGTCTGTTAACACTGATCAGGCCTTCCCAAGAGTCATCAACATGCACAAAGAGCATAAGTTTACTGTTATTGCTTTGATGGAGCCTTTTCAAAGAGCTGGACATACACACAGATATAGAAGAAGGTTACGAATGGAGACTGCCTACTCTAACATAAATGGCAAGATATGGTTATTTTTTGAGGCAGCTGTCGATTGGGAATTGGTGATGGACACAGATCAATAGGTGACTGTTAAGGTACTAGATCATAAAGTTGATAAGCAGATTATAATGACTTTTGTATATGCTAAGTGTGATGCTTTAGAACGATTGGAACTCTGGGACAATCTATATTATATGGCTAGTGATATGGAGGATCCTTGGATGGTTGGAGGTGACTTTAATGTGCTATTAAACGAGGAGGAAAAGATAGGTGGACGTCCAATTTATCCTCCAGAATATGAGGATTTTGCTTCCTATGTGAATTCTTGTGGATTGTTTGATCAAGGGTACAAGGGGAGTCCCTTCACATGGTGGAATGGTAGGTCGAATGTAGAGTGTATATTCAAGAGATTGGATAGAATTTTAGTGAATCTACCATTTCAAAATTTGTTCCGTACTATAGAAGTGGAGCATTTGATTAGAACAGGCTCTGATCATGCTCCTTTACTTATGACTTGTGTAGAGCAGGCATCAAGTTTTGTTAAGCCATTCAAGTTTTTAAATTTCTGGATAAAACATGAAGTTTTCATGAAGGTAGCGAAACAGAATTGGACATCAGATTTCATAGGAGATCCATATCTTATCTTCAAGCACAAGCTTAAGAAGGTAAGATCAGCTTTGTCTAAGTGGAGTAGAGAGAAATTTGGTGATATCTTTAAATAACTAGCTATACTCGAGGATATAGTGAAGGTGAAAGAGATGTTATTCAAGGAGGATCCATCAACAGAAAATAGGGTGGTGCTTCAAAAGGCACAAGCAAAGCTAAAAAAATATTTAAGCATCGAAGAACAATATTGGAAGCAAAAGGCTGGATTAATGTGGTTTGAAGAAGGAGATAGGAACACCAGATTCTTTCATAATTATGTTAATGGGAAGAGGAAAAAGTTACAGTTGAAAAGGATTCAGAATGATACTGGAAAATGGCTGGATGATCAGGAGCAAATGTTTAAGGCAGCAGCGGAATTCTATCAAAATCAGTTTACTAGTGAAGGTGACCCTGCAGTCTCAGTGCTGTACAATGTGCCAGTGATGGTCTCTAGGGAACAGAACTTGGAACTTTGCAGATATCCATCTGTCGACGAGGTGAAGGAAGCTGTGTTTGAATTAAGTGGAGAAAGTGCCAGTGGTCCAGATGGATTTACTGGACTATTTTATCAGGTATGTTGGGAGATCATTAGGTTTGATATTCATAGCATGGTATTGCATTTTTTTGGAGGTGCTCCGATGCCTAAATCTATAACTCATACTAATCTAGTGATGTTGCCTAAGAGGTCGACAGTTGAAACCTTCTCTGATTTAAGGTCGATAAGTTTGAGCAATTTCGTTAACAAGGTCATCTCGAGAGTCATTCATGACAGGCTTGAAAGGTTTTTCCCTTGTTATATATCACATAATCAGTCTGGTTTTGTGAAGAATAGGAGTATATTCGAGAACATTTTACTAACACAAGAGATGGTAATAGATATTAGGAAGAGAGGGAAGCCAGCTAACGTGGTGATTAAGCTTGATATGGCAAAAGCATATGATAGAGTGTCATGGAAATATTTACTTCATGTACTAAGGAAGATGGGATTTGCAGAACATTTTATAACTATGGTATGGAATATATTGTCCAATAATTGGTACTCTTTACTAGTTAATGGACAATCGACAGGTTTCTTCAAATCAACCAGGGGAGTGAAGCAAAGAGACCCTCTATCTCCTGCTTTGTTCATTCTTTCTGTAGAAGTATTGTCAAGATCAATGAACAAACTATTCGAGGACAGATCATATGTGGGATATGGAATGCCAAAATGGTCTGACCCTTTGAATCATTTGTCATATGCTGATGATACTATAATTTTTGCTTCGGCACATGCTGCATCCTTGAGCAAAATTATGGTAGTGTTAGGAGGATACGAGAGGGTGTCAGGACAATTGATCAACAAGGCCAAAATTTCTTTCTATACGTATACAAATGTAGCTCATGAACATGTGCGAGCAGTAAAGGACATCACTGGATTTGTTAAAGGGAAGTTTCCATTTACATATTTGGGATGTCCAATCTTTCATACTAGGAGAAGAAAGAAATATTACAATGATCTTATAAAAAAGGTGAAGAATAGGTTACATTCTTGGAAGGACAGATTATTATCATATGGAGGAAAAGCTACTCTTATCACCAGTGTGTTACAAAGTATGCCAGTGTATATGCTTTCAGTGGTGGATCCTCCAAAGAACTTACTGGAACATTTGCATAAAGTGTTTGCAAGGTTTTTCTGGAGTAACAAGGAAAAAGGAAGGAGCAGGCATTGGGCATCTTCCCAGAATCTGTGTTTACCTAAAGAAGAAGGAGGATTGGGATTTAGATCTTTGTATGATGTATCGAAAGCACTCTTTGCTAAGCTATGGTGGAGATTTAGGACTACAAAAACATTGTGGTCTAATTTCATGTGGAATAAATACTGCAAGAAAGAAATACCTACTGTTGTGCAATATAGAGGAGGATCACATGTCTGGAAACAGATGATACTTGCTCGAGAAAATGTAGAACATGAGATACTTTGGAAATTGAAAAGAGGAACAACTAGTATATGGCAAGAGAACTGGACAGGTCTGGGGCTCTATACCATGTTGTTCCTGATGATTTTCACATAGTAGAAGAAATACAAGATGTAGCTGACTTGAGACAAGAAGGAGCTTGGAATGATCAATTGTTAGATCAATTATTACCTAAAGATATAGCTACACATGTGAAGGAAAACGTAGATTATTATGAAGATGACAGTGAATGGGATAAACCTTACTGGATGCCCAATCCATCAGGCAAATTTTCAGTAAGCAGTGCTTGGCAGATAGTAAGGCATCAAGCTAATTCACATAAGGAGTTCAGTTTAATGTGGACTAAAGGATTACCATTTAAGATATCCTTCTTCCTATGGAGATTGTGAAGACAGAAGATAGCAACAGACGATCTATGGAGGAGATAAGGATACATTGTTACATCTAGATGTTGGTGTTGTCAGCAACCCCAAGAAGAAACAATTAATCATATATTTCTAACGATTCCTACTGCTGTGAAGGTATGGAAAATGTTATGGGAGCTGCTGGCATTATAGTGCCTTTGGTGCAAGTGAAACAAGTAATAAGAAGTTGGTGGACTGCAAAGTGTTGTCCAAAGTTAAAGACATTATATCAAGCTACCCCAGCTATTATCACATGGGAATTATGGAAGAAAAGAAACAAAGGTAAACATGGGGGTACTGTGTCGTCGAATAGAGTATGTCATGAAGTGAACAAGACCTTGTATTACGTAGCAAAGAATAGGTATCCATGGTTAACTAATATACCTATGTTATGGTCGGATATGATTCAGTATCTCAATGCATACAAACCAGTGTTGATGACAAAGAGAATAGTTTAGCAGTTCCCATATTGAGGGTGATTAAATGTAATACTGATGGAGCATCAAAAGGGAATCCGGGACCTAGTTCCTTTGCATTTTGTGTAAGAAATGATAAAGGAGATTTTATTTATGCTAAGGCAGTTGATATTGGGGTGACTACAAACATGGTGGCTGAAGCTAAAGGAATAATGCATGGATTACATGTGTTGAGCAGGAGTTGCATCCATTAATACTGGAAACAGACTCGTTAGTGTTAAAGAGGGTGATATATGGAGAATGGGATACACCTTGGTCGATTAGTTTAGAAGTGAGGAAGATTAGAAGGATGATGGAGGAATGCAATGTGATTGTGCAGCATGTTCTAAGAGAAGGCAATACAGTGGCAGATTTTTTAGCTAACATGGTTTTTTCTTTTGCAGGTACTCTACAGTTCAGCTCATTGATCAATTACCAAGTGCAGGAAGGAAATTCATTAATCTAGACAAAGCTCAAACACCCAAATTTAAGGATTAGAGTTGCTAAGAGAAGAGTCCCAGATTGATGTTAAATTATCAAACATCAAAATAATGGCTTAGTAGCAGAATAATTCATACAGTCTTAGAGCATTATCCAATGGTATTAGCATGGTTTCATGCTCATTCTGGTGATGTGATAAAGTTGTATGGGAAATATTCTATAAGTCACTGGTGCACAAGAGGAGAAAGGAATCAAGTTTTACATGCATTCGATCAGGATAATACTATTGTTCGATGTCAAAAGGAGAGGTTACTACTGTTGGATTCCAAGATGACATTCTTTAAATGTTGGATCATTGAGACTAACATAGAAGAGTGGATGAAGGTTGAGCAAGATCGATATCACCATATTGAGATTACTCAATCGAGGACAAGCGTGAAGGCATTTCGAGACCAAACTCTGGACAACATACTTTTGAAGATCGATGCCATTCTATGGCTGATGGTTGAATATCAAATACATAAACTGTGGTCTATGTGTAGTACAATCTATAGATTTTAGATCACTATCCAGTGGTATTAGCATGTTATCATGCTCAATCTGGAGGTGTGATAATATTGTATGGAAAGTATAAGTTAGATCACTGGTACATAGGAAAAGATTTGGATCAAAGAATTAGAATTATTGATGATGTTTCAGTTAGTGATCGAGGACAGATGGAGCAGGTCATTAAGAGGACATTCTTTTTAAGTTGGAACCTCGGAACCAACATAGAAAGGTGGATGATTCTAGTGCTACTCCGGAATCGAAGACATCGTATCGAGGTAATAAAATCGAAGAAGATAGTACGAAGATATTTTATCGACATCATACGATCGAAGAAGACAGATCGAAGACATTTTATCAAAGCCATACAATTGAGGATGAAGCTTGAGCATAGCCGAAGGTACTCTATCGAGGTTAATAAATCGACGACAATGTTAAAGAAGGATCGAAATCAGCCTTTCAAAAATATACCGCTTAACATCTATACAATATTATCGAGGGTGGATTATCAAACACATAAACAGTGGCTTAGCCACAGTACTATCCATACGATATTAGAACACTATCCAGTGATATTAGCATGTTTTCATGCTCATTCTGGAGGTGTGATAATATTGTACGGAAGGTATAAGGTTAATCACTATTACATAAGGAGAGATGTGGATCAAACAGTAGGTACAATCGATGAGGATATTGAATGGGATCGACAGCAAAAGGGAACACTTTTGCAGGTCTATATCAAGAGCACATTTTTCATACGTTGGATCTTTGCTTCTAACATAAGAAAATGGATGAATCTTATGGTAGATCGAAGTGCACTAGTTCGAAATTAGAAAATCGAGGCCACACATTCGATGATAAATTTGCAGACAGTTCGATGTTTTCTGGTTACAGTACTATGGTCGAAAGCAGTGTCGATCGAAGTCATTGCTGCTATAATCAAGATTCACAATCATGTCTGCATCGAGGACACATTGTTGAAGAATTATTCCATCAATTTGAAGACAATCATGAGAAGACATATTAACATATTGAGGTCAGCTTACACCTCGAATCCAGATCGAGGTCACATTATCAAAAGCATTCGGAGCCAACTTTTACAAGCATGTGAACAGTGTACTACCTGCAGAAAAATTCATACAGCATTAGAGCATTGTCCAGTGGTATTAGCATGTTATCATGCTCATTCTAGAGGTGTAATAATATCGTATGTAGAGTATCAAGCAGGTTTTATTTCATAAATCATAGAATCGATATCAAATGGTTGAAGAACGATGCCAGAATCGATTTGCTGAAGATCGATACCAGCCTTAGATCGAAGTCTGCTGCAATCGAGTTTCACATTGAAGCTCGATTTCAAATCGAAAACATGTTGCTGAAAGCTCGATGCTTGAGATTTAAAGTTAAAGATCGATGTCATATTGAAGTTCCAGATCGAGATCACAGTGGCTTTGTTGCTCGAAGCCATGACAGCTATAGAGGTGTTCGACGGTCTATGATCCGAAGCATATCAAAGGAACCATAATGCTGAACTCACTGTCGAGCCTTACCAACGTGAAGGAAGATGGAGATTCACGTTTTCCATGTAACGCAAAACTTGGCGCCTGGTATAGAGGTGCTATATTGATGTTTTGCAGTTGGCGGGTGAATATACATGCCTTCACAGATGGAAAGTTGGTTGTGCTACGACTCGTATTAGATAGTTTTCACATTGTAGTAGTAGAGATAGAATTAGTTCTTGCATTTTTTATAGTTCGGGACGACTTGTAAACTTTTCTCTTATTTATATACGACATTGGAGTGGAGAGATATTTGAATTTTTGCAAGACTGCGCAGACTACTTGGTGACAAGTAGGTGTGTCACCTTCTTGCTTAACTGAGAGGATTAAATATTTCCAAAAAGGGGCTATTTCGGGTAGGCCAAAGAGCCCTTTTAAGGGCTTATATCATGAAAATATAACACTCATTATATAACAAAATAACCAGAGATAAGCCCCTGCAAAAAGCCTCCCAAAAATTGAACACAAACCCTAATTAACTTTCTCTCCTTTTCAAGTTCTAGTTGGAGGAAAAACCTAGGGTTTGAAGAACCAAGATAAGATCTGAGGTATTCAACAAATAAGGTAAGTTTAATGCTCTATTTCATCCATTTTTTCTTCTGGAAAGGTATGGAAAGTCGTTCTATAATTGTAAGAACTCACGGAACGATGACTGAAAGCTGTAATTTCGAGTTATTCAACTTGTAGTGGACTATTTTGTGGGTTGTTTCGTGTTGCTGTTAGATTTCGTTTTTTATACTATTTTTGGGAGTATTGGCGGATAAAGGGTATGGAAAAACACCACATAAATATAGGGTGGTGGGCTGGTCATTTGTCGTAACATTTTCGGGCTGTTTGACACTACTACGGTGGTCGTTTTGCATATGCAGAGATTGGGGTATGTTGGGCTGTTTTGTGGTAATTTGTGATGGATATAAGGTTGGAAAATGATGTATATATATGTTGTTATTTTTGTGTTCTTGTGTTGTTGGTGTTGGCTCGAATTGGGAGGAAGTAAAGATTATAGGGGAAATGTTGCCCGTTTTAATATAAAATAAGTTTGTCGTTCGTTATGTGATAGTTGTATGTTTTGTAACTTAATGATAGTATTATTATATTTGTTGTATATTAAGGTGAGAAGAGACGAGTTCAATGTGGTTATTTGAAATATTGTGATAAGGTATGTTAAGACTAAATATTTCATTCATTTTGGCATGATCTTGTAACTACAAGTGTTTGATAATGAAACATAAAGAGAAGTTCGTATTCCTGAATTTATTCACATTATACTAGCCTTAGAAGTTACAATATTCTCCCTTATTGGGACTTCCTATTCAGTTAAGTATTATCTTCTTTCAGTCAAGAGGGTAGAGGGCTATAAATATACAGGATTACAGTATTTTCACCACCACCATGCAATAATCAGTGAGCGGGCCCCTATTGGGCAACCTCTGGTTAGATGGTAAGTTATATACCGAGCCTACTATGGCCGAGCGCCTATGAGTGAGCCCAAAATGGCTGAGATATCGAGCCTAGTATGGCCGAGCACCTATGAGCGAGCCTACTACGGCCGAGCAGTTACACGTATCGAGCCTTATAAGGCCAGAAAGCTATTTTACTTACTATATTAAGAGAGTTGAGTCAGTATCAGTAGGTAAGCATATCTTCAGATCATCTTTGACTCCCCGTTACTTTTAGTTATTATATTATCAATTTAGTTTTAGCTTTCAGTTATTCTATTGCCATACATACTCGGTACATTATTTCATACTGACATCCCATTCCTTAGGATGCTACATTTCATACATGCAGGTTAGGATAGACAGACTGGTAGACCTCCTCCATAGGTGCTTTCCGTGTACATATTGTGTATATATGTATATGTATATTATGGGTAGGTCGGGGCTCTGTTCCGACCACAATACATCTATTAGTAGAGGCTTGTGGACATATCTTGTCAGTTAGTGCAATATGTTGGGCTTGTAGGCCTTGTATGTTTATTTTTGTTGGTTTGTCAGCTGTAGTAGTTATGACGGCCTTGTCAGCCCAGCAGCTTTATATTGATGTTCAGTCAAAGCTAGTTTTCGTTTCAATTTTATATTTTGTTTCACAAATTGTCTTGCAATGTGGCCCTATGGCCAAAGTCTGACATTGTATATTCAGAGTCCCTCAGTCTCTAGTTGGTATGCTCGGTTAAGTGAGGCACCAGGTTCCAGTCTTGCCTCCCAGGTTTAGAGCGTGACAAACTTGGTATAAGAGCAGTTCTATCCTAGGGAGTCTACAAGCCGTGTCTAGTAAGGTCTTATTTATAGATGTGTTGTGTACCAAATTATATAAGCAGGGAACTACAAGGCATTTAGGAGTTGGTTATCCTTCTTTCAAATCTAAATCGTGCTGTAGAACTGAGTTATAGGAATTTGAGATAAACTTACGTATTGGTGTTTGCATACAGAGATGACGGTGACTAGGAAAACTACGGCTAGTCAGAGGAGAGACATAGCAGCGAGTGATGGGACCAGTAGTGTACCCACAGTAGATGGGGCCTAATCTGACGCCCAGGGCGAGTCCCCTACTCAGCCATTATCAGCTCCTCCCCCACTTGAGGAGATTCCTAGGGATACCGCACATCCAGTTCCCCCTCCACTTCAATCAGATCATGACTTGAGGAGTGTGGTGCATTTGTTGAGGCTGTTGGTAGCTGCCCAACAATAGGCTAGGGCATCACCTAGTGTAGAATCGGATGAGGGGTCTAGGAGTTCAAGGGTCCAAGAGTTTATTACCTTCAGTCCCCCAGAGTTCACGCAGAAGATCTGAGGGAGGACCCGTAGTATTTCATAGATCAGCTTAACAGGATCTTTCAGGTTATGCATGCCACAGAGAAAGAAGCAGTTGAGCTAGCGGCTTTTTGACTCCGAGATATAGCCATCCTTTGGTATGAGGGATGATAGTGGTCTAGGGGACGTGATGCACCTTCAGCTATTTGGGAGAATTTATCAGATGCCTTCCTTGACCAGTACTTACCGCGGGAGATTCGACAGGCTCGAGTCGATCAATTTCTAGCCCTCAAGCAGGGTAATATGAGCATTTGAGAGTACAGTCTCCATTTTGATTCATTGGCTAGATATGCTCCATCCATAGTTGCTACTATGCGAGACAGGATCCACAGGTTTATAGCAGGGTTGGCTGTAGAGTTTACCGAGGCATGTGCCACCGCTGCATTACAGGTTAGTATGGATATCTCTCAAATTCATGCATTTGCCCAGAATATAGAAAGGGGCAGGCATCAGCCGCAGGGTACAGAGAGGAGTGAGCAAGGGCAACGTAAATGGATGAGATTTGCCAGGTCTCAAGAGTAGTCTCACGGTAGTTATAGGCCCCAGTACTTCGGACAGCCACCTAGGCCTCCATCACCTCAGTTATAGGGTTGCAGGTATGATCGCTATGCTCAGTCAGGACCAGGTGAGAGCTCACAGGCGTCGGGTTTGCAGCGACAACGAGGTTTAAGGCCGACATGGTCATTTTTGCGATGGTGTGACATCTGTGGTAAAGGACACTTGGGCCAATGTCAAGCAGGTTCCGACGCTTGTTATACATGTAGGATCCGGGGCATATGATGCGAGATTGCGCAAATAAATATTCTGGGGGTATGGCACTACCAACGAGTTCAGCAACATGATCATCTATGTCCGCGCATCTTTCAAGGCGTGAGTCTTAGTCTTCAGCCTGTACAGGTCGAGGCAAAGGTAGAGGTTCCAAGTCAGGCGGTAATTAGAACCGTATCTATGCTTTAGCGGGTTGACAGGACTATGAGTCTTTACCAAACATTATGACAGGTATATTGACCATTTGCTCTCAGGATGCTTATCCCTTGATAGATCCAGGATCTACTTTATCGTATATTACCCCGTTAGTCGTGGGTATGTTTATAGTGCCTAAAATACTATGTGATCCTTTTGTGGTATTTACACCAATTGGAGAACCAATTATTGCTAGCCGGGTTTACCGAGGTTGTACGGTTTGTAGTCATCGGACCTCAGCCTATCTAGTTGAGCTAGAGATGATGGATTTTGATGCTATCATGGGCATGCACTAGTTGGCAGCTTGCTATGCCACAGTGGATTGCTGACAAAATACAGCCAGGTTTCATTTTCCGAGTGAGCCAGCCCTTGAATGGGTGGATAACACAGCGACACCCAAAGGTAGGTTTATTTCCTATCTGAAGGCGAGGAAAATTATCGCGAAAGGGTGCATTTATCATATTGTGTGAGTTAGAGATGCGGATGCTGAGATACCTACATTTTAGTTTATTCTAGTAGTTAGGGAGTGCGCAGATGTGTTTCCAGATGAGCTTGCAGGTGTTCCTCCGGAGCGAGACATTGATTTTAGCATCGATTTTCTTTTTGTAGCACAACCAATATCCATCCCTCCGTATAGAATGGCACGTACCGAATTAAAGGAGTTGAAGGAGCAGTTAAAAGATTTGCTGGAGAAAGGTTTCATTAGACGCAGTACCTCACCTTGGGGTGCACCGGTACTATTTGTGCGGAAGAAAAATGGCTCACTGAAGATTTGTATCGATTATAGGCAGCTGAACAAGGTAACTATTAAGAATAAATATCCACTTCAAGGATCGGGACTTGTTTGATCAGTTGCAGGTGGCTAGATGCTTTTCAAAGATACATTTGAGGTTGGGGTGCCACCAGGTAAGAGTTCGGGAGAAAGATATTTCGAAGATAGCCTTCAAGATCCGATATGGCCACTTCGAGTTCCTTGTCATGTTCTTCGGGTTGACAAATGCACTCATCGTATTTATGGAATTGATGAATAGCGTATTTTGGCTATTTTTAGATCCGTTCATGATAGTATTTAATGATGAATTTCTGGTTTATTCACCTTCAGAGGAGGAGCATGCAAACCACCTGCGAGCGTTGCTCCAAACCGTCCGTGATTGTAAGTTGTATGCTTAGTTTTCTAAATGTGAGTTCTGGTTGAAGTGTGTAGCATTCTTGGGGCATATTGTATTCGATGAAGGTATAAAGGTAGACACTCAGAAGATTGAGGCCATGAAATTGTAAGGCCCCCTAAAATTTTGAGTAAAACCTGGGATTTTGTGGTGCCGAGGTAGGCATATGCATTGGCGAATGCGGTACAGACTTTTTGGGTTGAACAATGCATTGGGGAGTAAAGGAAAATTTTTGGCAGAAAAGGGCATTTTTGCGGCGCACTATGTCGCCGTAGAATCACTTTGTGGGTCGTAGAATGGCCGTAGAGTGAAGCAGAAAAATGGGCAAGTTTCGGCGATATTGTGCGGTCAACTATGCGATCGCAAAGCCGTTTCACGGGCCGCACATCGACCGCAGAGCAAGCATGAAAGTTTTTTGGAGGGAGGCTTTGTGGCGCATTATGCGACTGCAGAACAGGTCTGCGGACCGCATAATGGCCGTAGAGTGGGCAGAATTTCCCAGTTCCGAAGGGGTATTTTGCAGCCCATTTCGAAATTTAACTTAAAAAAATAGGTAATTAGTAAGGAAATTCTTGGGTGTGGAAGTTGTTCATTTTGCACGAATGTGTTATCAAGGGGTATAGGAAGATTATTGAGCTAAAAATGGTAGATAATGGGTGGTGGGATGATGAAATTGCAACATACCGTACCTTGAGCAATAATGAGCCTAGACCGAGGGTAAAAAAAAAAATTTCGCGGTAAAAACCGAGGGCTCAATCGAGGTCAAATTCGAGGTAAAAACCAAGGGCTCAATCGAAGTCAAAACCGAGGGTTCTCTCGAAGCTTAAGATCGAGGATCCTCCTGAGGTCACAAACCGAGGATGGAATCGAGGTCGATTCCGAGACCCCAGATCGAAGATGGAATCGAGGTCGATTACGAGACCCCAGATCGAAGATGGAATCAAGGTCAATTCCGAGACCTCAGACCAAAGATGGGATTGAGGTCGATTCCGAGGCTTCAAACCGAGGTCAGTTACCGAGGCCAATATCGAGGTCTAAAATCGAGGTCGATTCTGAGACCAAAACCGAGGCAAATACTGAGCCCAAAATCGAGGTTATTTTCGAGGTATTATCGACACCAGCTTCGATCGAGGGTATAACCGAGAACCTGTAAGTTTGATAACCTTTTAGTAAAGATTGGATAAGTTTGTAAACAACATTAGCCACGTATGTTTATTGGATAAGTATTAACCTTTATGGAATAAGTGTTTTATCCTTTATAAAGTGGATACAACAATCTGTTGAGAGACTTCCTAAGTACCACGTGGCATGTGATAGTGTTTTACTCAATTTGAGGATTAGTGGAATCTTGGTAAAGGGAAAATCATTTATATATATATATATATATATATATATATATATATATATGTGTGTGTGTGTGTGTGTGTCCAATTACTGTGAGTTCTTCTACACTAGAAAGGGACTTTGGCAATACCCAGTCACGGTAGATATTCCGCTGACCTTAGCCTCTATAAAACAAAGTGTTCAAGACAGAGTGTTAAGACACTATATCATTGGGGAAAAGAGGAAATCATTTGAGATACATATATTCACTTCAACAATTATAGAGGAAGGAACTCCATCTTGAACGTTCTCTGTTCCAGAGCACTGAAGGGCACGAAGCTCTCTTCTAAGTACAACTTCTCCATAATTTCATCCATCCAATTAAGGTAAGTTTAATTTTTAAGGCATGCAATTGTTGGGGAACTCACGGAATGAGTTCAAGTCATTATATCAATAGGTTATGCCTCTTTTCTTATGGTATGGAAATTGGTGGTGGTGTGGAAGCTCGTGTAGAGTTTGATTATTGTTAAAAGGAGGTCGGTTGTCGAGTACACCATTGTATAAAGCCTCGGGAGCTTGTCTCTCTTTGATTGCTTGACGACAATATTGGTATAGCTGTAGTTTTAGTTGATGTTACAGTTGTTGGCTGTTATAACTTATGGGAAATCATATAAATAGGGGAGTTGCTGTCCGTTTCATTGTAGACGGGGGTATTGTGACATTTTCATAGATTGAGGTTGGCCAGTATATACAAGGTATGTGAGACTTTCCCTATCCTTCTTTTGCACGACTCTGATTGTACATAATGCAATGAACGAGCCTCCAAAGATATTCCACTCTTAGAAGCTAGTAGTATTTATATTGTATGCCCTCTTATGGGAGGATTGATTTTGATGTTATTTCTTTGAACTTACGTCACTGGAAAGGTTCAAAATGTGATTCCAATGTGTCCAGCATGGATTATCTATTTTACTCTACCGAGCTGCGCTTTAGTCAGCTGGGTATGACACCTATTGTACAACTATATATATATATATATATATAGTTATACATCAGGTATAGTCGGCCGGGTATGGCACCTACTGTGCAACCACTGATCAGCGGGGTATGATGTTACCGAGCCCTATGATGGCCAGGGTATAATATGATGATGCCGAGGCCCACAGAGGCGTAGGTATATGATTATTTTAAAAGGATATATATATACATCAGGTATTTCATGATTAGTCGCCCTCTGAGGCACTCAAATGTTACAGGTTGTATATTCTTGTCGCCCTCAAAGGCACTCAGATGTTACAGGGTGTATTTTTTCTATCCCTATACACATTACTGTTCTTATATTATGCTTTCCTGTCTTACATACTATGTACTTTATTCGTACTGATGTCCTTTTATTTGTGGACACTGCATGTCATGCTGCAGGTCCTGATATACAGGTAGACGAAGCTCCCCCACCATAGTAAGCTGCCAGTTCAGCGTTTATTGGCGAGATCCTTTCTCCGGACTTGCCGTGGTCTTGGTATGCATTCAGCACTTATGTTCTTTTAGAGGCTCATAGACAGGTGTCGATTCATGTATAGTTGGGATTGCCTTGTCGGCAAATTTATTTTTGTTGTATTATTTTTCATGACAGCCTTGTCGGCCATGTTATATATGTTTATTTCATTATCTCGCAGTTTTGGTTGATTAGGATTATTGTCTGCCATTTATACTAATCTCGTCGGCCCTTATAGGTAATAAGAAAGGTTAGATAAAATGTATGTTGGTACTCGGAAAGTAAGGCCCGGGTGCCCGTCATGGCCCTCCGGTTTGGGTCGTGACAAACTTGGTATCAGAGAAAGTCTGTCCTGGGGGTTGTCTATGAGCCGTGTCTAGTAGAGTCTTGATTATAGATGTGTAGCGAGCCACATTTTAATCAGGAGGCTATATATGACATTTAGGGTTGTTGCCTTATTCTTGAATCTAGATCATGCGTAGAGTTGAGTTGTTTGTATTCGTATTTAATATTCATCACGTTTTCTTTCAGCGATGCCTTCGACTAGGAAGCAAGCGATTAGTAGACGGCTTGATACATCTACGGGAGAGGGTACCAGTCAGGTACCTCCAGCCAAAGCAGGCCAAAGTTAGCCTCAGAGTGAGTTGCCATCTCATACCTCATCTACTCCTCCTAGCAGGCACCCAGCAACTCTAGTTCCTCCGTCTGGCACTAACGACTAGGATATGCGGAGTGCGGTACAGTTGTTGACTAGCTTGGTAGCTGCTCAGGCTCAGAGGCAGAATACCGGTGCTGCTGATAAACCGGTTAGTGCGAGAGTTCGTGATTTTATTAATCTAGACCCTCCAGTGTTTACCGGATCAGACCCCAAGGAGGACCCACAGACTTTTATTGATCAGGTTCATCGTACTCTGCAGGTTATGCATGCTAGTGATACGGAGGTAGTAGAGTTGGCTTCTTATCGGTTACGGGATTTAGCAGTTTTCTGGTATGATAGTTGGGAGAGATCCAGGGGTCTGAATGCTCCTCCACCTATGTGGAAAGAATTTTCTGAGGCCTTTCTTCGTCACTACTTTCCAGTTGAGATACAACGAGCTAGAGCTGATAAATTTTTGAACCTTCGATAGGGTAATAGGAATGTGCGAAAGTATAGTATGCAGTGGCCGAGATGAGCGATAGGGTGCACCTGTTCGTGAACGGGTTGGGACCACATATGATAAATGAGTGCAAGACAGCCTCCTTGGTAAAGGGCATAGATATTTCCCGTATTCAGGCTTATGCCCAGACACTAGAGGATCGTAAGCGCTAGCAAAGGGAAGACAGGGAATAGGATAGGGGCCAGTTTAAGCCTTCAAGACCATTCACGAGAAGTCAAGCTAAAGAGCTTCATGAAGCAAATTTAATGGTGAAGAAGAGCCAAGCGTTTCTAAGCATATTGTGATGTTTGGCGTGTTATGCTTGTTACTGTGTTGAGATTATTGTGTAGTTATGGAAGACATTAATTCTTAGTTATTCGGGGTCCTGCGTGACCGTCAAATTATTTAGCCATTTGTGGCCTTTTTTTGTTAGTTGTTTATTTCCTAGTTAACTTAGGACAAGGCTAATTCTATATAAGTTTAAACACTTCAGTATTTTTGGTACCTTACCTTATTTTGAGAATAGAAAATCGGTAGCCCTATTGCTCCCAAAAACGTGTGACTTAACTTGTCCAATTTTGGTGTGATTCAAAATTGAACTCGTTCCTTATTTGATCGAACAATTTGCAAAACAATCGTTGTCTGGAGGGTCGTTCATATAGTATAGGTACTCCTTGATTTCATCAAGAAGGTAAGTAGACTCATTCTTACTTGTTGTCTTAATAATTCATAGAGCATTTTGCTTCTATCTTTTGTCTTCTTATTTCCGCGTTTAATATTACATTAGTTGGTGTTAGAGCAACTTTCGTTTATATTGCATCAGTCCGTCATCGAATGGAATGGGAACATTGCTACACCGAAAGGTAGGTTTATTTCCTATCTTAATGCAAGGAAGATGATCTCAAAAACTTACATTTATCATCTCGTTCGCGTGAGGGATGCGAAGGCGAAGCCGCCTACTTTACAATCAATCCCCGTGGTCAATGAATTTCCAGATGTTTTCCCAGTTGAACTCCTAGGTCTTCCTCCTAAAAGGGAGATTGAGTTTAACATTGATGTTTTGCCTGACACTCAACCGATCTCTATCCCCCCACACAGGATGGCCCCGGCAGAGTCGCGAGAGTTGAGGGCGCAATTGATGGACTTGCTAGATAAGGGCTTCATTAGGCCTTGCACTTCGCCTTGGGGTGCTCTAGTCTTGTTCGTACGGAAGAAAGATGGGTCGTTAAGGATGTGTATCGATTATCCACAGTTGAATAGGCTTACTATAAAGAATAAATATCCACTTCCACGGATTGACGACCTATTTGACATACTCCAGGGTGCCAAGTGTTTCTCGAGATTGACTTACGTTCAGGGTATTATCAGGTGATGGTTAAGGAGAAGGATATTCCAAAGACGGCCTTCCAGACAAAATATGGGCACTTTGAGTTCTTGGTAATGTCGTTAGGGCTAAACAATGCCCGAGCATCTTTTATGGATCTCATGAATAGTGTATTTAGGCCCTATCTTGATGTGTTCGTGATCATATTCATTGATGACATTTTGGTGTACTCTCGTTCAGAGACGGAACACACGAGCCACTTGCGGATAGAATTACAGACCCTTCGAGATTGTAAGTTATATGCTAAGCTCTCCAAATGTGAATTCTGGCTAAACTCAGTAGCGTTTCTTGGCCATGTGATATCGGACGAGGGTATTAGTGTCGACATTCAGAAGATCGATTCAGTGAAAAATTGGCCAAGACCTACAACACCGTCAGAAGTTCGTAGCTTCCTGGGGCTAGTAGGATGTTACAGGCGGTTTATAGAAGGGTTTTCCTCTATATCAGCACCATTGACTAAGTTAACACAGAAAGCTACCAAGTTCGAATGGTCCGACGCTTGTGAACATAGTTTTCAGGAGCAAAAGAATCGATTGACCTCCGCGCCAGTGCTCACTCTCCCAGAAGGGACAGAAGGTTATGTGGTATATTGTGATGCTTCAGGTATAGGTTTGGGGTGCGTATTGATGCAACGTCGGAAGGTGATTGCTTATGTATCAAGACAATTGAAGAAGCATGAAAATAATTACCCGACTCACGATTTGGAATTTGCTTCAGTAATTTATGCTTTGAAGATATGGCGGCACTACTTATACGGTGTCCATATTGACATCTACACAGATCACAAGAGTTTACAATACATTTTCAAGCAGAAGGAGTTGAATTTGAGGCAACAGCGTTGGCTTGAATTACTGAAAGATTATGATGTCGAGATATTGTACCATCTATGTAAAGCCAATGTTGTGGCAGACGCTCTCAGTCGTAAGTCAATGGGAAGCCTGGTACACATTGAAGCAGGTAGACAGGGGTTGATTAAAGAGCTTAATCAGCTAGTCAATATGAGAATAAGATTGTTAGACTCTGATGACGGAGGTGTTACTGTACAGAATACGTCAGAATCATCTTTGGTAACCGAGGTAAAATCACGGCAATATGAAGATCCTACCTTAGTACGATTGAGAGAGAGCATTCAGTAGTGTAAAGTTTTGGCTTTCGAAATCGGAGGAGATGGGACACTAAAATACCAAGGCCGATTATGTGTGCCTAATGTAGCAGGGTTTCGAGAGAAGATTATGATTGAGATTCACCAGTCCCGATATTCCATCCATCCCGGCTCGACAAAGATGTATCATGATGTTAAGGAGCAATATTGGTGGGATAACATGAAGAAGTCTATTGCAGAATTTGTAGCCCAGTGCTCTAATTGTCAACAAGTAAAGATTGAGCATCAGAAACCCGGTGGATTGATTCAGAATATAGATATTCCGACTTGGAAATGGGAGGTGATTAATATGGATTTCATTGTTGGGTTACCTCGCTCTTATCATAAGTTTGACTCCATCTGGGTTATAGTTGATCGACTTACAAAATGTGCCCATTTTCTGCCAGTTAAGACAACTTACAGAGCTGAGGATTATCCAAAGTTGTATATCAAGGATATTGTTAAGCTTCATGGTGTGCCGGTATCTATTATATTAGACCGAGGAGCTTAATTTACGGCTAACTTTTGGAGGTCCTCTCAGAAGGGTTTAGGCACACAAGTGACTCTCAGCACGACAATCCATCCGTAGACTGATCAATAGGCTAAACGTACCATTCAGACACTTGAAGATATGCTACGAGCATGTGTTCTAGATTTCAAGGGGAATTAGGATGACCAATTGGCACTCATAGAATTCGCCTACAATAATAGCTACATTCTAATATTACAATGGCCCCGTACGAGGCATTGTACGGGACAGGATGCTTATGAGTTAGAATTGCCATCCGAATTGGATTTGTCCACCCGGTATTCCATGTATCTATGTCGAGGAAATGTATTGGAGACCCTTCTCGGGTCGTCCCTATCAAAGATGTACAAATTACAAAGGCTTTATTATATGAAGAAATGCAGTGGCCATACTAGATTGACAAGTCCGCAAGCTGAGAACAAAGGAGGTAGCTTCCGTTAAAGTATTATGGAGAAACATGAATACGGAAGAAATGACATGGGAAGTAGAAGATGAGATGAAGTCTAAATACCCTTACTTGTTCTAGATTGAAGATAACGAGGATGCCGGGGGAACGCAGGACACATTAGAAGGTGAAACATCTCTATGAGACTCCCCATAAACCCTTACATCCGAGGACTAATGTTCTTGAGGGGGGAAGGATGTAGCATACCGCACCTTGAGAAATAATGAGCCTAGACCGAGGGTAAAAAACAAAAAGAAAAAAAAAGTGAGGTCAAAATGGAGGGCTCAATCGAAGCCAAAACCGAGGGTTCTCTCGAAGCTTAAGATCAAGGATCCTCCCGAGGTCACAAACCGATGATGGAATCGAGGTCGATTCCGAGACCTCAGACCGAAGATGGAATCGAGGTCAATTCCGAGACCCCTGACCAAAGATTAATGGAGGTCAATTCCGAGACCTCAGATCGAAGATGGGATTGAGGTCGATTCCGAGGCTTCAAACCGAGGTCAGTTACCGAGGCCAATATCAAGGTCCAAATCAAGGTCGATTTCGAGACCAAAACCAAGGCCAATACTGAGCCCAAAATCGAGGTTATTTTCAAGGTATTATCGACACCAGCTTCGATCGAGGGTAAAACCGAGACCCTATAAGTTTGATAATCTTTTACTAAAGAATAGATAAGTTTGTAAATAACATTAGCCACATATCTTTATTGGATAAGTATTAACCTTTATGGAATAAGTGTTTTACCTTTATCAAGTAGATACAACAATCTGTTGAGAGACTTCCTAAGTACCACGTGGCATGTGATAATGTTTTACTCAATTTGAGGATTAGTGGAATCTTGGTAAAGGGAAAATCATTTATATATATATATATATATATATATATATATATATATATATATATATATATATGTGTGTGTGTGTGTGTGTGTGTCCAATTACTGTGAGTTCTTCTACACTAAGAAATGGACTTTGGCAATAGCCGGTCATGGTAGATATTTCGCCGACCTTAGCCTATATAAAACAAAGTGTTCAAGACAGAGTGTTAAGACACTATATCATTGGGGAAAAGAGGAAATAATTTGAGATACATATATTCACTTCAACAATTATAGGGGAAGGAACTCCATCCTGAATGTTCTTTGTTCTAGAGAACTGAAGGGAACGAAGCTCTCTTCTAAGTACAACTTCTCCATAATTTAATCCATCCAATTATGGTAACTTTGATTTTTAAGGCATGCAATTGTTGGGGAACTCACGGAATGAGTTCAAATTATTGTATAAATAGGTCATGGGCTCTTTTCTTTTGGTATGGAAATTGGTGGTGGCGTGGAAGCTCGTGTAGAGCTTAATTGTTGTTAAAAGGAGGTCGGGTGTCGAGTACACCATTGTATAAAGCCTGGGGAGCTTGCCGCTCTTCGATTGCTTGACGACAATATTGGTATAGCTGTAATTTTAGTTGTTGTTGTAGTTGTTGGCTGTTATAACTTATGGGAAATCATATAAATAGGGGAGGTGTTGTCCGTTTCATCGTAGATGCGGGAATCATGACATTTTCATAACTTGAGGTTGGCCAGTATATACAAGGTATGTGAGACTGTCCCTTTCCTTCTTTTGCACGACTATGATATTATATAATGCAATGAATGAGCCTCCAAAGATAGTGTACTCTTAGAAGCTAGTAGTACTTATATTGTTTCCCCTCTTATAGGAGGATTGATGTTGATGTTACTTCTTTGACCTTACATCACTCTGAAAGGTTCAATATGTGATTCCAATGAGTCCAGCATGCATTATCTATTTTACTCTATCAAGCCGCGCTATAGTCGGCTAGGTATAGCACCTATTGTGCAACTATATATATTATCTGTTTTACTCTACTGAGTCGCGCTATAGTTGGCATCTATTTAACTCTACCGAGTCCGCGCTATAGTCGGCCGAGTATGGCACCTACTGTGCAACCACTGATCAGTTGTTTATGATGTTACCGAGCCTTATGATGGCCGGGGTATGATATGATGATGACGAGGCCCACAGAGGCGTAGGTATATGATGATTTTAAAAGGATATATATATACATCAGGCATTTCATGATTAGTCGCCCTCTGAGGCACTCAGATGTTACATGTTGTATATTCTCGTCGCCCTCAGAGGCACTCAGATATTACAGGTGTATATTTTCTATCCCTATACACATTACTGTTCTTATATTATTCTTTCCTGTATTACATACTCAGTACTTTATTCGTACTGACGTCCTTTTATTTGTGGACACTGTATGTCGTGCTGTACGTCTTGATAGACAGGTAGACGAAGCTCCCCACCATAGTAGGATGCTAGTTCAGCATTCATTGGCGAGATCCCTTCTCCGTACTTGCCGTGGTCTTGGTATGCATTGTAGCACTTATGTTCTATTAGAGGCTCATAGACAGGTGTCGACTCATGTATAGTTGGGATTGCCTTGTCGGAACATTTGTTTTTATTGTATGGTTTTTCATGATAGCCTTGTCGGCCATGTTATATATGTTTATGTCATTATCTGGCATTTTTGGTTGATTAGGATTATTGTCTGCCATTTATACTGATCTCATCGGCCCTTATAGGTAATAAGAAAGGTTAGATAAAATGTACGTTGGTACTCCGCAAGTAAGGCCCGGGTGCCCGTCATGGCCCTCCGATTTGGGTCGTGAATGGAATCCACCGTAGGAGGACCTTGGAACCTTAATGCACAACTAGTGTTTGATAAAATGGTCAAATGAGCTGGAATCATGATCATCTTCCTAATTTTTGGTACAATTTGTTATATTTATAAAATAGATCTAAGTTGCTAAGATTTCCGGAACATTTTATTGTTTAAGGAAGCTCAAGTGAGATATGTTGGCTAATCTCTTCTCCAAGAATTAAACCCCACTCTACCCTTGTAAGTCCCCGTGATGCTTATTAGAAATTTATTAATTTGAACAAACCGTGTGTCAAAATAAATATGCGTTCAATATGTACTCCAAAGATTCTAGTTTTGTTGAGTTACCTTTATAGGTTTAAGTGTGGGATGTGTGGCATTGTGTTATGATTTAAAAACGTGTTTCTAATGAAAGTTATCATGTCAAATTGTGTAAGAAATCGCATGCGCCTAAGACCCTGAATTGCTCAAATATGTGTCTAAAGTCTTGATTTGAGATGCCTTGCTGTCGATTATCCACAATGATATTTGGAAGTGAAAGGAGAGAGCATGAAATGTGATGTGCAGCCTCGTGCCAAGAATTGTATTGCATTATGGCCTATGGTGCCCATGAGGTGAACGACATGTAAAATAATATGAAATTGTGTGGTAAATCCTTTTATTAATAAATGCTTTGGGAGTACCGTTCAGTCACCGAGGATGGGTAGGTCAAATAACCTAACCCCGAAACTACACGTGTCGGTGTAGGAGTGATTGAGGGGTAAATCCCCGTGCTAATGTGATGAGATAGTTCCCCCTTATATGGGATGATAATGATGTGTTGAGATGTTTCCCCTTGAATGGGATGAGATTGTTGGTAGCAAGATGTGATGTCGACCCACACGGTATTATTGTGAGACGGCTTAGCCGATCGGGCAGAGATTGGAAGCCATGCCGTGCGCATGGTGGTATTGTGAGTGGATGTCTAAGGTGAGACGGCTTAACCGATCGGGTAGAGGTCGAGTGCCATGCCGCGCACATGGTGGTATTGTGAGTGGATGTCTCGGGTGAGACGGCTTAGCCGATCGGGCAGAGATCGGACTCCTTGCTAAGACTCGGTAGTATATCGGTGCTAATGGTCTCCGAACTTCACATGACTTCTTATTGACTAATTAATATAATGCACTCTTCTCATTATTTGTGGGTGATTTGGGTAGACGGTAATGTGTGGGCTTACTCAATCGAGGTGACTCTGTTGAGCCCAGGTGGCGCTCCCCGAGGTCTGGGCATGACAAACTTTGTATGAGAGCCTAAGGTTTTAACGTATCCTAGGATATCTCGGAGCTGTGTCTAGTAGAGTCCTTCTTATCCGTGTGTTGTCGACCACATCTATAATTAGGAGGCTACTTGGGCCTTTAGGAATAATAAATACCCTTCTTTGATGATCTAGATCATGCGATAAAGCTGGTTGTAAGATTGTTCCTCTTTTAACTTGTGCATTGCTCTAATTTTCAGTATATGGCGCCTAGGAAGAAATCAAGAAATGGCCAAGGAGCCAATCCCGCCCCAGGAGTGGCAATTGACCCTTTACTTGATTATGCGGGTGAACACCCGAAGGGTAAGAGTATTCTCCCGACTACTACACTGCCTGATTCCACTACACCAGGTCAAACTGCACCAGTTCGTGCACCTACTGAGGGTGCAACGATCCCTCCAACTGATATTCTAGTTCCACCTCCAGCCCCAACTTCCGGTCCTGGTGTGTCCGATGGGGATCTTAGGGGAGCCATACAGATGTTGCTCAAATAGTGGCTTCCCAGGCCCAGAGATCAGATGCTGCACGCACTCTTTCTAGTCAGCTTGGGGGTTCCACTAGTTCCAGGGTGAACAGATTCCTCTAGTTGGACCCTCTAGTGTTCACAGGTACTGATCCTGAGGAGGACCCCTAGGATTTTATTGACGAGATGCACAATACCCTCCGAGTGATGCGTGCTACTGAGACGGAGGGAGCAGAGTTGGCCTCCTACCCCCTGAAAGTGTTGTCCTATTCATGGTTTGAGATGTGCAAGGACTCCCGTGAGAAGGGGAACCCTCCAGCGAGGTGGAGTGAGTTTGCCAATGCCTTCATTGATCATTTCTTGCCTGCCAAGACTAAGACAACCCCTGCTGCCGAGTTTGAGAGCCTAAAACAAGGTTGGATGAGTGTGTGGGAGTATCATATGAGATTCGCGTGCCTGTCTAAATATGCCATCTACATTTTGCCTACTATGGAGGCTAGAGTACGCTGGTTAGTGCAGGGCTTTAGCCCCTTGGTTATTAATAAGGCCGCTACAGCTGCCTTGAACCATGGTAAGATGGTGACATTTGCTCAAGCAGGAGAACCATTTTAGGCCCAGCCAGGGCAATAGGGGATCCCATCAGCAGGGTCAATCCGGTGGGAGATTTCAGCAGCAGCGGAGACCCCTATACCCTAGGTGCGGGAAGATGCACTTTGTGACCTGCTACATGAAGCAACTCATATGGTACGGGTGTGGTATGAGGGGTCACATTCAGAGGCATTTCCGTTCGTCTCACCATAGCATGGGCAGGGGTACAACACCGCCAACCAGTTTTGTAGCTACTATATCCACATCACCTCCTCCAGCTCGGGGCACCCCAGCACCTGCAGGGCGTGGTGCAGGTAGGGGTGGTGTACAGAGTTCGGGATGAACCAGTCGTTTCTATGCTATGAGGGGTTGCCAAAGTTCAGAGGCTTCTCCAGATGTTGTTACAGGTATATTGACTGTCCAAAATCATGACGTGTATGCTCCTATTGATCCTAGTTCCACCATTTCCTATGCCACTCCCTATGTTGCTATGGAATTTGGGATGGAACCGGAAAAACTCCATTAGCCGTTCTCTGTATCTAGCCCGGTTGGTGAGTCTATTGTGGCCGCGCGGGTTTATAGGGATTGTGTTCTCACGGTGCGTGGTCGAGACACCATTTTCGATCTCATTAAATTTGGGATGGTCGATTTTGATGTAATAATGAGGATGAATTAGATTTATTCATGTTTCGCTAAGCTTGACTGTCGAACCAGAACTGTTAGGTTAGAATTTTCAACTGAGTAAGTGATTAATGGAAGGGGGATATTTTGGTGCTGAAGGGTACGTTATTTCTTTCCTTAAGGCCACAAGGATGATTAACAAGGTGTGTATCTACCATTTGGTCCGTGTTACGGACACCAACACTAAGGCACCTACACTTGAGTCTGTGCCTATTGTGAATGGATTTTCGGAGGTCTTTCCGGATGAACTCTTTGGGATCCCGCCAGACAGGGAGACTGATTTTAGGATTGATGTGATGCCAGGAACGTAGCCTATATCTATTCCACCCTACAGAATGGCACCAACAGAATTGAAGGAGCTAAACGAACAATTGAAAGATTTGTTAGAGAAGGGCTTTATCCGGCCGAGTGTGTCGCCGTGGGGCGCACCGGTTCTATTTGTAAGAAAGAAGGATGGGTTGCTAAGAATGTGTGTTGACTATCGGCAGCTCAACTAGATTACAATCAAAAATAAGTATCCATTGCCAAGGATAGATGACTTGTTTGATCAATTCCTGGGTGCTAAGTTCTTCTCCAAGATCGATTTAATATCCGGGTATCACCAATTGAAGATCAAGGAGCAGGATATTTCGAAAACAGCTTTCAGGACCCGGTATGGGTACTTTGAATTTCTGGTAATGTCTTTCGGGCAAACAAATGCCCCGCAACTTCAATGGATCTTATGAATCGGGTCTTCAAACCTTTCCTCGACTCCTTCATGATAGTGTTTATTGACGATATTCTTGTTTATTCGCAAAGTAGGGAGGACCATGCCGATCATCCCAGGACAGTTTTGCAGGTCCTGTATAAGCACCAACTACATGCAAAGTTTTTGAAATGTCAATTCTGGCTTGAATCTGTTACGTTCTTGGGTCATGTTATCTCTAGAGAAGGAATCAAGGTTGACCCCCAGAAAATCTCAACCGTGAAGATTTGGCCTAGACTTACTACTTCAACAGAGATTCGCAGTATCTTGGGCTTAGCTGGATATTACAGGAAGTTTGTGTAGGGGTTCTCTACTTTTGCCTCTTAGTTGACTAAATTGACGCAGAAGGCGGTTAAGTTCCAATGGTTAGATGCTTTTGAAAGGAGCTTCCAGGAGTTAAAATCGAGATTGACTACAGAACCAGTGTTGACCCTACTAGAGGGTACAAATGGGTTTGTGGTGTACTGTGATGCTTCAAGAATCGGACTTGGGTGTGTATTAATGCAATATGGCAAGGTGGTATCTTATGCTTCTAGGCAACTCAAGAATAACGAAAAGAACTATCCAACACATGACTTAGAGCTTGCAACTGTGGTATTTGCATTAAAGATTTGGCGTCAGTATTTGTATGGGGTCCATGTGGATATATTCACAGACCATAAGAGCCTTCAATATATTTTCAAACAGAATAAATTGAATCTGAGACAGAGAAGATGGCTTGAGTTACTCAAGGATTATGACATCTGTAACAACCCAAACCGGAGGGCCATGACGGGCACCCGGGCCTTACTTGCCGAGTACCAACGTACATTTTATCTAACCTTTCTTATTACCTATAAGGGCTGACGAGATCAGTATAAATGCAGAAAATAATCCGAATCAACCAAAAATGCTAGAAAATGACATAAACATATATAACATGGCCGACAAGGCTGTCATGAAAAACTATACAACAAAAATAAATTTGCCGACAAGGCAATCCCAACTATAAATGAGCCGACACCCGTCTATGAGCCTCTAAAAGAACCTAAGTGCTGCAATGCATACCAAGACCACGGCAAGTCCGGAGAAGGGATCTCGCCAATAAACGCTGAACTGGCAGCCTACTATGGTGGGGGAGGTTCGTCTACCTGTGTATCAGGACCTGCAGTACGACATCCAGTGTCCACAAATAAAAGGAGGTTAGTACGAATAAGGTACTGAGTATGTAAGACAGGAAACCATAACATAAGAACAGTAATGTGTATAGGGATAAAAAATATACACCCTGTAACATCTGAGTGCCTCTGAGGGGGACGAGAATATACAAACTGTAACATCTGAGTGTCTCAGAGGGCGACTAAGCATGAAATGCCTGATGTGTGTATGTGTGTGTGTGTGTGTGTGTGTGTGTGTGTATCCTTTTAAAATCATCAAAAACCTACGCCTCTTTGGGCCTCATCATCATCATATCATACCCTGGCCATCATAAGGCTAGGTAACATCATACCCAACTGATCAGCGGTTGTACAGTATGTGCCATACCCGGCCGACTATTGCGCGGACTCGGTATAGTAAAATAGATGCCGACTATAGCACGACTCAGTAGAGTAAAACAGATACATATATATATATATATATATATATATATAGTTGCATAATAGGTGCCATATCCGGCCGACTATAGCGCGGCTCGGTAGAGTAAAATAGATAATACATGCTTGACTCATTGGAATCACATTTTGAACCTTTCGGAGTGATGTAAGGTCAAAGAAGCAACATCAACATCAATCCTCCCATAAGAGGGAAAACAATATAAGTACTACCAGCTTCTATGAGTAGAGTATCTTTGGAGGTTCGTTCATTGCATTATGTGTAATCAGAGTCGTGCAAAAGAAGGAAAGGGACAGTCTCGCATACCTTGTATACTGGCCAACCTCAATCTATGAAACTGTCACGTTTTCCCGTCTACGATGAAACGGACAACACCTCTCCTACTTATATGATTTCCCATAAGTTATATCAGCCAACAAGTAAAACATCAACTAAAACTACAGCTATACCAATATTGTCATCAAGCAATCAAAGAGCGGCAAGCTCCCGAGGCTTTATACAATGGTGTACTCAACACCCGACCTCCTTTTAACAATAATCAAGCTCTACACGAGCTTCCGCACCACCACCAATTTCCATACCATAAGAAAAGAGCCCATAGCCTATTTATACTATGACTTGAACTCATTCCGTGAGTTCCTCAACAATTGCATGTCTTAAAATTAATCTTACCTTAAATGGATAGATGAAATTATGGAGAAGCTGTTATTAGAAAAGAGCTTCGAGCCCTTCAGTGCTCTGGAACAGAGAACGTTCAAGATGGAGTTCCTTCCCCTGTAATTGTTGAAGTGAATATATGTATCTCTAGTGATTTCATCTTTTCTCCAATGATACAATGACTTAACACTGTCTTAAACACTTTGTTTTATAGAGGCTAAGGTTGGCGGAAGTCTCTCAACAGATTACTGTATCCACTTGATAAAGGTAAAACACTTGTTTTTTTTTCTTATTTTTTATTTTTTTTTAACCTTCGGTCTAGGCTCATCATTGCTCAAGGTGTTGTATGTTACATCCTTCCCCCCTCAGGAACATTCATCCTCGAATGTATGGGTGTATGGGGAGTCTCATAGAGATGTTTCACCTTCTAATGCGTCGCGCGTTCCTTCGACATCCTCATTATCTTCAATCTGGAACAAGTAAGGGTATTTAGACTTCATCTCATCTTCTACTTCCCATGTCATTTCTTCCGTATTCTTGTTCCTTCATAATACTATAACGGAAGCTACCTCCTTTGTTCTCAGCTTGCGGACTTGTCGATCTAATATAGCCACCAGCATTTCTTCATCTAATAAATCCTTTGTAACTTGTACATCTTTGATAGGGACGACCCGAGAAGGGTCTCCAATATATTTCCTCAACATAGATACATGGAATACCGGGTGGACAAATTCAGATTTGAATGGTAATTCTAACTCATAAGCAACCTGTCCAATTCGTCAAAAAATTTTGTACGGCCCGATATACCTCGGACTCAGTTTACCCTTCTTCCCAAATCGCATAACACCCTTCATCGGCAAGATCCTCAGGAAAACCCAATCACCGACCTCAAATTCCAGGCCACGACGTCGGACATCAGAATAAGATTTTCTCCTGCTTTGTGCCGTCTTCAGTCGCTCTTGTAGCACTTTCACCATCTCAATGGCTTGGTGAATAAAATCTGGCCCATATAATTCTGTCTCACTGACTTCAAACCATCCAACTAGTGATCTACTTCTCCTCCCGTACAATGCCTCGTACGGGGCCATTATAATACTGGAATGGTAGCTATTATTGTAGGCGAATTCTACTAGTGCCAGATGGTCATCCCAGTTCCCCTTGAAATCTAGAACACATGCTCGTAGCATATCTTCAAGTGTCTGAATGGTACATTCAGTCTATCCATCAGTCTGCGGATGGAATATCGTGTTGAGATTCACTTGTGTGCCTAAACCCTTCTGAAAGGACCTCCAAAAGTTAGCCGTAAATTGAGCTCCTCGGTCTGATATAATAGATACCAGCATACCATGTAGCTTAACAATCTCCTTGATACACAACTTTGCATAATCCTCAGCTGTGTATGTTGTCTTAACTGGCTGAAAATGGGAACATTTTGTAAGTCGATCAACTATCACCCAGATGGAGTCAAACTTATGATAAGAGCAAGGTAACCCAACAATGAAATCCATATTAATCACCTCCCATTTCCAAGTCGGAATCTCTATATTCTGAATTAATCCACCAGGTTTCTGATGCTCAATCTTTACTTGTTGACAATTAGGGTACTGGGCTACAAATTCTGCAATAGACTTCTTCATGTTATCACACCAATATTGCTCCTTATCATCATGATACATTTTTGTCGAGCCGGGATGGATGGAATATCGGGACTGATGAATCTCAATCATAATCTTCTTTCGAAACCCTACTAAATTAAGCACACATAATCGGCCCTGGTATCTTAGTGTCCCATCTCCTCCGATCTCGAAAGCTAAAATTTTACACTGTTGAATACTCTCTCTCAATTGTACTAAGGTAGGATCTTCATATTGCCGTGCTTTTACCTCGTTTACCAAAGATGATTATGATGTATTCTGTACAGTAACACCTCCGTCATCAGAGACTAACAATCTGATTCTCATATTGGCTAGCTGATGAAGCTCTTTAGTCAACCCCTGTCCACCTGCCTCAATGTGTACAAAGCTTCCCATTGACTTACGACTGAGAGCGTCTGGTACAACATTGGCTTTACCGGGATGGTACAATATCTCGACATCGTAATCTTTCAGTAATCAAGAGAACGCCGCAGCCTCAAATTCAACTCTTTCTGCTTGAAAATGTATTGTAATCTCTTGTGATATGTGTAAATGTCAACATGAAAACCGTATAAGTAGTGCCGCCATATCCTCCAAGCATATATTACTGCAACCAATTCCAAATCATGAGTTGGGTAATTATTTTCATGCTTCATCAATATGTCTTGATGCACAAGCAATCACCTTCCCATGTTGCATCAATACGCACCCCAACCCTATACTTGAAGCATCACAATATACAACATAACCTTCTGTTCCTTCTGAGAGAGTGAGCACTGGCGCGGAGGTCAATCGATTCTTTAGCTATTGAAAACTACGTTCACAAGCGTCGGACAATTGGAACTTGGTAGCTTTCCGTGTTAACTTAGTCAATGGTGCTGATATAGAGGAAAACCTTTCTACAAACCACCTATAATATCCTGCTAGCCCAGCAAGCTGCGGACTTCGGACGATGTTGTAGGTCTTGGCCAATTTTTCACTGCATCGATCTTCTGAATGTCGACACTAATACCTTCGTCAGATATCACATGGCCAAGGAATGCTACTGAGTTTATCCAGAATTCACATTTGGAGAGCTTAGCATATAACTTACGATCTCGAAGGGTCTGTAATACTATCCGCAAGTGGCCCGTGTGTTCCGTCTCAGAACGAGATTACACCGAAATGTCATCAGTGAATACGATAAGGAAAAAATCAAGATAGGGCCTGAATACACTATTCATGAGATCCATAAAAGCTGCTGGGGCATTTGTTAGCCCGAACGACATTACCAAGAACTCAAAGTGCCCATAACTTGTCCGGAATGCTGTCTTTGGAATATCCTTCTCCTTAACCCTCACCTTATGATACCCTGAACGTAAGTCAATCTTCGAGAAACACTTTGCACCCTGGAGTTGGTCAAATAGGTCGTCAAGCTGTGGAAATGGATGTTTATTCTTTATAAACTTATTCAACTGTCGATAATCGATACACATCCTTAACGACCCATATTTCTTCCGCACGAACAAGATTTGGCGCACCTCAAGGTGAAGTGCTGGGCATAATGATGCCCTTATCCAGCAAGTCCTTCAATTGCGCCTTCAACTCTCGCAACTCTGCCGGGGCCATCCTGTTTGGGGGGATAGAGATCAGTTGAGTGTCAGGAAACGCATCGATGTTAAATTCAACCTCCCTTACAGGAGGAAGACTTGGGATTTCATCTGGGAAAACATCTGGAAATTCATTGGCCATGGGGATTGATTGTAAAGTATGAGGCTTCACCTCCGCATCCCTCACGCGAACGAGATGATAAATTTAACCTTTTGAGATCATCTTCCTTTCCTTAAGATAGGAAATAAACCTACCTTTCGGCGTAGCAATGTTCCCCTTCCATTCGATGACGGGCTCACCAGGAAACTGAAACCTAACAACCTTTGTACGACAATCAATATTTGCATAGCATGAGGTCAACCAGTCCATTCCCATTATCACATCGAAATCAACCGTTTCTATCTCAAATAAATTTGCCGACGTTTGACGATTACAAATCATCACTGTTCATCCTGTATATACCCTTCTAACAATTTCACTGCCCTTAGAGAAGAAGAGAAGAAAATCCCTACAGTAAGGGAAGGGAACACTCCCTTCGTTCTACGAACCCTTGTTGATTCTGAACTTCGTTCGCGAAGGAACCGGACTTTTGACGGGCCAAGGCCGGCCATGAAGGGACATCACGACTATCCTTTCTGGGAATACCAGGCTTTATATGATCCTGATCAGTACAAATTCTCCTATTGGAGTAGATACCGCAAGTGGTTTACTTATTAATTCAGGTTTGACGCAAAACTTATTAGCCACAACGGGTGTAACATATGATAATGTAGATCCCGGATCAATCGATGCATATACATCCTAAGAAAACACAAACAATATACCTGTAACAATATCTAGAGATAACTCGAGATCCTGTCGACCTACTAAAGCATATGTTCGATTTTGAGTACAACTCGAACTCGGCACTGCACCTCTACCTCTATCACGACCTGTCGACTGCTGAAAACCCCGTGCTGGAGGTCGAACTGATGAGGAAGAACTAGACACAGATCCAGTCGGCTGAGACATACCACCACCTCCTCCGTTTGGACAATCCCACTTCATATGGCCAGGCTATCCAAAAGAATAGCATGCATCGGAACCTCGTTGGCACAGTCCAAAGTGGGCCTTGCCGCACTGATCATAATGAGGTGTAAGGGGTCTCACTTGACCAGTATCCCTAGGATATTGTGAGCTTGATGCCCGCGAACTCTGACCTTAACCAACATAGGTAAATCGATCATACCACGGCCTCTGAAAACTGTGGAGGAGCACGAGCTATAGATGGTGCCAACCTCCTCGAAGACTGGGGCCTGATACGACCTATGAAGTCTTAAGAATACCCTGCAAATCTCGCCCTCTATACTGGCCCCTATCCTGCTCCCTGTCTGCCCTTTGCTGGTGCTTACGATCCTCTAGTGTCTGGCATAAGCCTGAATACGGGAAATATCCATGCCCTCTACCAAGGAGGTTGTCGTGCACTTATTTATCAGATGTTGTCCCAACCCGTTCACCAACAAGTGCAACCTATCGCTCATCTCGGCCGCCATATGGGGAGAATACCTTGCTAAAGAATCAAATTGCATACTATACTCTCGTACACTCATATTACCCTGTCGAAGGTTCAAGAATTTATCAGCTCTAGCTCGTCGTATCTCAACTGGCAAGTAGTGACGAAGAAAGGCCTTAGAAAATTCTTTCCACACAGGTGGAGAAGCATTTGGACCCTTGGATCTCTCCTAACTATCATACCAGAAAACTGCTAAATCCTGTAACCGATAAGAAGCCAACTCTACTGCCTCCGTATCGGTACATGCACAACTCGTAGTGTACGATGAACCTGATCAATATAAGTCTGCGGGGTCTTCCTTGGGGTCTGATCCGGTAAGCACTGGAGGGTCTAGATTAATAAAATCATGAACTCTCGCACTAACCGGTTTATCAGCAGCACTGGTATTCTTCCTCTGAGTCTGAGCAGCTACCAAGCTAGTCAACAACTGTACCGCACTCCACATATCCTGCTCTATAGTGCCAAACAGAGGAACTAGAGGTGCTGGGTGCCTCCTAATATCCTCTGGAGGAGGAGCAGATGAGGTATGAGATGGCACGTCACTCTGAGGCTCACTTTGGCCTGCTCTGGCTAGAGGCACCTGACTGGTACCCTCTCCCGCAGCTGTATCAAGCCGTCTACTAATCGCTTGCTTCCTAGTCGAAGGCATCGCTGAAAGAAAATAGGGTGAATAATAGAGACGAACACTTACGACTCCACTCTACGCACGATCTAGATTCAGGAAAAAGGCAACAACCCTAAATGTCATATAGCTTCCTGATTATGAATGTGGCGCGCTACACATCTATAATCCAGATTCTACTAGACACTGCTCATAGACAACCCCTAGGAAAGACTTGCTCTGATACCAAGTTTGTCACGACCCAAAACGGAGGGCCATGACGGGCACTCGGGCCTTACTTGCCAAGTACCTACGTATATTTTATCTAACCTTTCTTATTACCTATAAGGACCGACGAGATCAGTATAAATGGTAGACAATAATTCTAATCAACCAAAAATGCCAGATAATAACATAAACATATATAACATGGCCGACAAAGCTGTCATGAAAAACTATACAACAAAAATAAATTTGTCGAAAAGACAATCCAAACTATACATGAGTCGACACCTGTCTATGAGCCTCTAAAATAACATAAGTGCTGCAATGCATACCAAGACCATGGCAAGTCCCGAGAAGGTATCTCGCCAATAAATGCTGAACCGGCAGCCTACTATGGTAGAGGAGCTTCGTCTACCTGTCTATCAGGACTTGCAGCATGACATGCAATATCCACAAATAAAAGGACGTCAGTATGAATAAAGTACTGAGTATGTAAGACAGGGAAGCATAATATAAGAACGTTAATGTGTATAGGGAAAGAAAATATACACCCTGTAAAATCTGAGTGCCACTAAGGGCGACAAAAATATACAACCGATAACATTTGAGTGCCTCTGAGGGGGATTAATCATGAAATTCCTGATGTATATATATCCCTTTAAAATCATCATATACCTACACCTCTGTGGGCCTCATCATCTTCATATCATACCCCGGCCGTCATAAGGCTCGGTAACATCATACCCAACTGATCAGTGGTTGCATAGTAGGTGCCATACCCAGCCGAGTATAGAGCGAACTCGATAGAGTAAAATAGATGCCGACTACAACGCGGCTTAGTAGAGTAAAACAGATACATATATATAGTTGCACAATAGGTGCCGTACCCGGCCGACTATACCGCGGCTTGGTAGAGTAAAATCAATAATGCATGCTAAACTCATTGGAATCACACTTTGAACCTTTCGGATAGATGTAAGGTCAAGGAAGTAACATCAACATCAATCATCCCACAAGAAGGGAAACAATATAAGTACTACCAGCTTCTAAGAGTAGAGTATCTTTGGAGGCTCGTTCATTGCATTATGTACAATTAGAGTCGTGCAAAAGAAGGAAAGGGACATTCTCACATGCGTTTTATATACTGGCCAACCTCAATCTACGAAAATGTCATGATTCCCCCGTCTACGATGAAATGGACAGCACCTTCCCTATTCATATGATTTCCCATAAGTTATAACAGCCAACAACTACAACATCAACTAAACTACAGCTATACAAATATTGTTGTCAAGCAATCAAAGAGCGGTAAGCTCCTGAGCCTTTATACAATGGTGCACTCAACTCCCGACCTCCTTTTAACAATAATCAAGCTCTACAGGAGCATGCATTCCACCACTAATTTCCACACCATAAGAAAAGAGCCCATAACCTATTTATACAATGACTTGAACTCATTCCGTGAGTTCCCCAACAGTTGCAAGCCTTAAAAATTAAACTTACCTTAATTGGATGGATGAAGTTATGGAGAAGTTGTACTTAGAAGAGAGCTTCGTGCCCTTCAGTCCTCTGGAACAGAGAACATTCAAGATGGAGTTCCTTCCCCTTTAATTGTTGAAGTGAATATATATATCTCTAATGATTTCCTCTTTTCCCCAATGATACAGTGTCTTAACACTCTGTCTTAAACACTTTGTTTTATAGAGGCTAAGGTCGGCGGAATATCTACCGTGACCGACTATTGCCAAAGTCCCTTTCTTAGTGCAGAAGAACTCACAGTAATTGGACATATATATATATATATATATATATATATATGATTCGCTCTTTACCAAGACTCCACTGATCCTCAAATAGAGTAAAACATCGTCACATGCCACGTAGTACATTGGAAGTCTCTTAACTGATAATTGTATCCACTTGATAAAGGTAAACACTTATTTCCATAAAGGTTAATACTTATCCAATAAACATACATGGCTAATGTTACTTACAAACTTATCCAATCTTTACTAAAAGGTTATCAACTTACAGGGTCTCGATTTTACCCTCGATCGAAGCCGGTGTCGATAATACTTCAAAAATAACCTCGATTTTGGGCTCGGAATCAACTTCGATTTGGACCTCGATATTGGCCTCGATAACTGGCCTCGAATTGAAGCCTCATAATCGACCGTCGTTCCATCTTCGGTCTGAGGTCTCGGAATCGACCTCGAGTGAACCCTCGATATGTGACCTCGGGAGGATCCTCAATCTTAAGCTTCGAGAGGACCCTCGGTTTTGACTTTGATTGAGCCCTCGGTTTTGGCCTCGATTGAGCCCTTGGTTTTGACCATGATTGAGCCCTCGATTTTGACCTCGATTTTTTTTTACCTTCGGTCTAGGCTCATTATTGCTCAAGGTGTGGTATGTTACACCAAAACATCATACAAATTTAGTCAAACCCTCAAAACACCTCGAAAAAAATCAAGACACAAATAGCAAACGAATTCAAGCCTAGTGAACTTTTAATTTCCAAATCTCTACGATCGGCGCCTAAAACTATCAAATCAGGTCCGATTAACTCCAAATTTTGCACACAAGTCCCTGATGACACCACGGACCTGCTCTAACTTCCGGAATCGGAATCCGACCCCGATATAAAAAAGTCCACTCCTGGTCAAACATCCCAAGAATTCAACTTTCGCCATTTCAAGCCTAATTCAACTACAGACCTCCAAATCATAGTTCATACATGCTCCTAAGTCCAAAATAACTTAACGGAGCTAACGGAAACGTCAAAATTCAAATCCGAGGTCGCTTACACATAAGTCAACACCCGGTCAACTTTTCCAACTTAAGCTTTCCATTTTAAGACTAAGTATCTCAATTAATTTAGAAATCTCTCCGGACCCGAACCAACTAATCCGATAAGTCATATAACAACTATAAAGCACGAAAGGAGCAGTATATGGGGGAGCGGGGCTACAACTCCCAAAATGACCGGCCGGGTCGTTATAGTCACCTCATGTACATATCTTTTCACATATTATAATTAATGCAAATAAACCAACTCCAAGGGGTAATTCACCCATACAGGGGTAGGAAAGATAGTTACGTCAATTATGCGAAAATAATTCACAAAAATAGCCTTTCCCTTAAAATTCACCTCCACACTGCTCAAATCTAGCCAAAACGACTTTATAATATGAAATGATACATGAAAAACCAACTCTGATAAATAAAGTTAAGATTTTTACAACATGCCCCAAAAGTCCACCCCGGGCCCGCCCAGTCAAAACCCAAGTCGAAGAGTAGATCTCGACTACCCATAACCCCGCAAGTCCAAATATGTATTTGGTTTCCAATTTCGAGTTCAATTCGACTGTCAATTCTCAAATTCTCTTTTGTCTAACATAATTAAAATTTCCCAAAAATTCTCTTAAAATTCCATTGTTTAGATGTTAAATCTCATGAATAATTATGTTATTTAATAAAAAATAGATCAAAATTATTTACCCAATAGTTTTGAATCAAATTCTCCCCCAAAAATCGCGTCCTACCAAGTTTAGGGATAAAAAATACGATAAATGAGACTAAGTCCCAAAATCCCAACCTTTTGTTCAGCTATGGATGTCGCAAATATGACTAGGGGTTCGCAAATGCAAATACCGGCAAATGCGGAAAAGCCATCGAAAATGCAGCACCTCCTGATCCTATAAAATGTCACAAGTACGACCCTGACATTGCATTTGCAAAGCCAGCCCTTCAAAAAGCGATCAAGCCTTCCAATTGTCCTGCATTTGCGAACATGGCAGCCCCCAACCCACCTCACAAATGCATTTCCACCTTGCAAATGCGAGGATCCCAAATGAGAACAGTGTCCCGCATTTGCGAGACCAACTACACCAGTCCAGCACCAACAACCAAGAAACATAACCAAATCAATCTGAAATGCATCTGAAACTCACCCGAGCTTCTGGGACTCCATGCCAAACATCCACACAAGTCTAAAAATATCGTACAAATTCGCTCCCGTGCTCAAAACAATAAAATAACATCCGAAATTACGAATCAGACACAAAAATACATGGAAATCAGAATGAAACTCATACATTGCTAAAATCACAACCAAGCATCCGATTCCTATTCGGAATGATACCAGACTTTCCAGACAAGTTCCAAATGACAAAGCGGACCTATTCCAAGTCCCGAACAAAAATCTGAACCTGATAGCCACAAAGTCAAACCATGGTCAAAGTCAGGAAATTTTCAAACCTTTAAATTGCCAAATTTTTGCTAAGCAAGCCAATTAAACTTTGGAACCTCTGAATAAAGTTTAGAACATACACCTAAGTCCAGAATAACTATACTACTCTATCGGAACTATCAAAAAACCGTTCCGGGTCATATTCTCAAAAGTCAAACCTCGGTCAACATTTCCAACTTAAGCCTCTCAACTAAGAACTAATTATTCAAAATCAACCCGAAACCTTCCCGAAAAAAACCAACCATCCCCGCAAGTCATAAAACTAAAAATACACATATGGTAAGCTTTAAAAATGGAAACGGGACTCAAATACACAAACCGACCGGTTGGGTCGTTACATTCTCCTCCTTTAAATTAACGTTCGTCCTGGAACGAATATAGAGACAAACCCGAAGTGACAAAAAGATAAGGAAAAGGCTCTGCATATATTTGTCAGTCTCCCAAGTCGCCTCGTCAACTAGTTGACCTCTTTACTGAACCTTCACCAATGAAATATTATTCGATCTCAACTTCCGAACCTTCCGGTTAAAAATAGCCATTGTCTTTTGAACAGAGGTCAAATCCTTGTCCAATTGTACTTAGCTGAAATCTAACACATGAGATGGACCACCACAATACTCTCGGAGGATGGAAACACGAAACACTTGGTGAACTCCCAATAAGCTAGGTGGCAATGCAAGTTTGTAGGCTACCTCACCCTTCATGGGTGAAACTCGGAGTAGAACCCTCTAACCCACCATGAATTCGACATTACCAGCCTTCCGATCAGCATGACTCTTCTGCCTGGATTGAGCTGTACGAAGCCGATCTTGAATCTCTTCACCTTCTCCAAAGCAACCCGAACCAACCAACTGAAGAATGACATCACCTCCTATGTAAGGCCTCGTATGGAGCCATATGGATGCTTGAGTGATAGATGTTGTTATAGGCAAATTCTGCGAGCAGTAGAAACCGATCCCGTGAACCATCAAAATGATCAACACATGCACGTAACATGTCCTCCAAGATTTGAATAGTGCACTCGGACTATCCTTCGTCTGTGGATGAAATCCGTACTTAGCTCGACTTGTGTGCCCAACTAACGCTGCACGACTCTCCTAATATACAATGTGAAATGTGTTCCCCAATAAGAGATAATGGACACCGGCACACCATGAGGGTGAAAATTTTCATGAAGATAAATCCGAGCCAGCTTCTCTAAAGAGTAGGTGGTCATGACTAGAATGAAGTGTGCAAACTTGGTCAGTCTGTCCACAATGACCACAAATACTTCAAATCTCCTAAAGATCTGTGGAAGCCCAACTACAAAATCCATGGTGGTGCGCTCCCACTTACACTTCGAAATATCAAGCCTTTGAAGCAAACCACCTGTTGTCTTATGCTCGTGCTTTACCTACTGACAATTCAAACACCGAGCAACATACTCCATATTATCTTTCTTCGTTCTTCTCCACCTGTAGTATTACCTCAAATCATTGTACATATTCATGGCACCCGGATGAATGGAATACCGCGCTATGGGCCTTCTCAAGTATACTCTCACGCAACCTATTCACATTTGGGACACGAATTTGGCCCTAAAGCCTCAACACCCCATCATAACTAATAGTCACCTCTATTGCATCATTGTGTTGCACTGTGTCCTTTAGGATTAGCACGTGGGGAACATCATATTGATTCACTTATATGCGCTCAAACAAAGACGTTCGTGAAACCACGCAAGCAAGAACCTGGCTAGGCTCCGAAACATCCAACCTCATGAACTTGTTGGCCAAAGCCTGGTCATCGCGAGCTAACTATCTCTCCCCAACATAAATAAAAGCAAGACTCCCCATGCTCTCATCCTTCCTTCTCAAAGCATCGGCCTCTATATTGGCATTCTTGAGATGATAAGGAATGATTATATCATAGTCATTTAGTAGCTCTGAACACTTCTGTTGCCTCAAGGACATATCCTTTTACTTGCATAAGTGTTTTACACTGCTGTCATCTGTGAACACCTCAAAAGACACGATGTGGAGATAGTGCCTCCAAATCTTCAATGCGTGAATAATGGCTGGAAACTCTAAATCATGCACTGGTCAGTTCTTCTCACGGGGCTTCGACTAACATGAAGCATAAGCAATCACTCTACCCTCCTACATCAACATACCAAATGCCAATCCGTGAAGCAAAACAATAACTGGAGCTGTAGTCAACCCATATCTGAAAGCTCTCTTTACATTTGTCAGACCACCAATTGGGCACCCTTTTGGGTCAATCTAGTCAATAGAGATGCAAAAGATTAAAAGCCCTCCACGAAACGGTGATAATACCCAACCAATCCTACAAAACTCTGGATCTCAGTAGCGGTAGAAGGCTTGCGCTAACCCTAAACTGCCTCAATCTTCTTTGAATCTACCTTAATCCCCTCACTGGACATCACGTGGCCCAAGAATGCCACTGAATATGGCCAAAATTCGCACTTGGAGAATTTATATATAGCTTCTTCTCCCTTAACGTCTAGTGTAAAATCCTCAAGTGCTTCTCATGATCATCCCGACTATGAGAATACACTAATATATTACCAATGAACACGATGACCAAGTGTCTCACCCCAACCTTGGGGGTGCCACCAGCACGTAACGCTCAAAGGCCCGTGCGTACTGACATCCATACTTAGACCTTGCAACATAAAATCTGGGCCAACAAGGCCTCCAAGAAAATATTTAAATGAACACCACTGACTGTGGGAGAACCTTAGCATTAGATATATATATATATATATATACACATATACATAGACAATTTTTTCTCCAACATGGTCGTTAAAATTTTTACATACTTCCAAAAACTTGTTTGCAAGCCTCTAGGAGTACCTTAATACATAATTTGGTTGGGACAGGGCCCCACCATGCCCAAAATGATTAGAACATATGTTTCAGTACCTATTGACTTGAACAACTACTCGGAAGGAGTGGAGAGCAATGACAAACATTAGGAACAAACACTCTACAGAGAAGAGACGTCACCGGGTCTATATGCGCCTTTGGGCAGGAACACAGCGCCCTAAAGAAAGCACCAGTACGAAAAATATACTAACTATGTACAACTAATGGTATACTTGTTAACCGAAAACATAACATAGAATATATGAGTACACAACTTTAACTTGAGTACCGAAGGAAAGCTACTATGGAGCGTACACTATGGTAACCTCAAATAATAAATGCATGCAAATTTCGTAAAAATAATAAAGTCACTCTTCAGGGACGTATTTTGTTGTACCAAGTGATATTCAGCCGCTCCGTGGGGCATATCACATAAACACCGTACTTGACCATACATAGGCTCAGTGATACCATATTACCCGTCATCTCATACCTGACCACACATGGGCACGATAATTACTTATATCACATCATTTCGTTCATACCCAGCCAAACATGGGCTCGGTGGCATCTCATGTTACGTCATTCCATACACGGCCTCACATGGGCTCGGTAATATCTGTTACCATGTCATTCCATACCCGGCCACACATGGGCTCGGTAGCATTTCATGATTCGTCATTCCATCCCCGGCCTCACATGGTCCAGGGAACACACAATAAGTAAAAATGTATATATTTAAATTCAACACACGTTTAACTTATTTAGACTTCTGAAATTAAACTTAGAATAGACTGCATCTTTTAGCCTTACGGAGCCATCAAGAAACATCCTTGACTCAAAAAAAAGCGCTACCGGTAATAATGAACAAGAACATGAACAACTTTACCAAGGAAAGATTAGGACAACGAAGATTTACAATATAATGATCATTCAGAAAGAAACACTTATATCAAGCCATGCCAGGAAAGAAAGACTGCCTTATATACCTTTTTGAAGAACTAGTTACACCTTATGGGTTCTTACCCTCCGATAACGGAAAGCTTCACTTTCACGAAAATTTTCAAATTCAAGATAACAGAAAAAAGTTTGATACATGAACGAATGCTAGAGATTTATTCTAATCCTTCCACCAAGGCTAAATTTGATTCTAGCCCTAAATCGTTTAGGGAATTTCATAGGAAGCTTGAGTGTTTTGAGTGAGCTAGAGTTGGTGACACTTTCTAGAATGAATGAGAAAGTGATATACTGACGTTATTTATATGTACCATGAATAGGTAATTTTACTGCTTCACATGCAAAATGCTCGCCCCGCCCCAGTTGCTGCACCCGGTGACAGCTGGCGCAAGTTTAATGAGGCTTAATCATACCTTTGTACCCAATGAGGTGTCGCCGGCTGATTGGTTGTTCTAAAAAGCTTCCTTACATGGGTAAAAGGGTGCACGATTTAACAAGAAGTAATCAAGATATGGGTGGAACAGTCTATTCATCACGTGCATATGGCCTGCTGGGGCATTGATCTGCCGAAAAGACGTTAGCAGAAACTCGTAGCGACAATAGCGGGTCCTGAAAGCTTCTTAAAAATTTCTAAAGCTCGAATCTTTAGATGATGATACCCCGAGTCAAGTCAATCTTCGAGCTTACCTTAGAATCCTGTTGCTGATCGAACAAATCATCAATACGTGGTAGTGGGTACTTGTTTTTTACTAGAACCTTGTTCAACCACTTGTAGTCAATACACATCAGCCATCTTTATTCATAACAAATAGAACTTTGGCACCCCAAATATTCAGCCTGATGACACTTTTATCAAGCAACTTCTGAAGTTGTTGCTTTAATTCCCTCAACTCCACTAGTGCCATGCGATATGGTTGAATAGAGATTGGTTGAGTGCCCGGCACCAAGTCAATAACAAAATTAATACTCCTATCTGGTGGCATGCCTGCTGGGTCTGCTAGAAACACGTTTGGAAACGCTCTCACTACTGAAACTAACTCAACAGTAGGAGTATCTGCACCGACATCCCTCATTTATGCAAAATATGCCAAGCACCCCTTCTCAACCATTTGTCATGCCTTCAAAAAGGACACCACCCTTCTGGTAATATAACCCAATGTAACCCTGCATTCTAGCCTCGGTAATCCCAGCATAGCCAATGTCACAGCCTTAGTGTGACAATGCAGAATAGCATGATAGGGAGACATCCAATCCATGCCCAAAATCACGTCAAAGTCCACCATATTGAGTAGCAGATGGTCAACCCTAGTCTCATAACCCCCAATGGTGAACAAACACAATCAATAAACGTGGTCTACCACAACAAAATCCCCTAGATGCGCAGACACAAGAGTACTCAAAGATTCACGAGACATATCCAAATTTGAAGCAAAATAAGATGTCACGTACGACTAAGTGGAACCAGGATAAAATAAAACTGATTCATCCTCATAACTGATTGAAAAAATACATATGATGATAGAATCTAATGCAATAGCCTCAATCCTAATAGGAAAAGCATAATAACGGGCCTGACCTCCCCCTCTAGCACGCCATCTACCTGCTTGTCCTCTATCCCTACCTGGTTGTGCTGGTGGAGTAGCAACTGCAGCAACGATCATAGCTTGTGTACCATGTGTAGGTCCACCACTCCTAATTTGGGATAATCTCTCACAATATGCCTAGTATCACCACACTCGAAATAGCCTTTCTATGCGCAGGGCTGCTGGAATTGAGTCTGACCCGGTCGGCTAGAATAATTGCTGTAGGCACCTCGTATAGGAGGCGCACTACAAAATGGTTGTGCAAAAAAAGTGCTCCGAGGTACTTGAATAGCTGGAGCACTACGAGTAACGTGTAATGCAGACTGAACCATTCAACTAACAATAACCTCTGCGATGATGAGCTGATATCGCAGAGCGGGAACCACTAAATCCCCCAAAATCTCGAGGCCTCTGGGCCTCCCTATCCCCTCTCTCTTGGTAGTGAATATGCTCCATCCTCCAAGAGGTCTCCACAACCTACTAAAATGGAGTATTAGTCTCCAACTCTCATGCCATCCCAAATCTTATATCATGGTTGAGCTCCTCGATAAATTTGTAGACTCTCTTTAACTGTGGAAATGAAAACAGGCGCATGACGATATAACAGTGAACAGAGGCTAGAATGTGTGCAGCATCGGTTGGCCTACTTTCCTCATATGCTGCAATAAACTATAAGATGATCCCGTCAGCTGGAATATATTGAGGCCGACCCCGCTCACCACAACTATGCCCATTGTACGCATAATACGGTGGTACTGGTCTAGAAAACCATGTGCATCTTCAGAAGTTGTGCTGCTGAAAGTCCGAGAAAAATGCTTCTTAAACCTCTCAACCCTCTTATGCTCCTCCTTTGATGCCGCTATCCTGGCTTCAGGCTTAACCGCGATCACGGGCTATACTAGCATAACACCCGGAGCCTGAGCAATATGAGCCCACTTCTTTGGAGTACAGTCGACGGGGTCTACGCTTCTCACCCAGCCTGCAAAGTAGCTGGTGCAACTGGGATCAATCCCTCCCGAGCTAAAGAACCGAACATGCTCAGAAAAAGTACCAAGGTCTCCGGAAGTCCAGGGGTATAAACAAGTGCCTCAAGTGTCTGCTCCCCATCCAGAGGTATTGGTGGCTCCTGAGTCGCGGCCCCAGCACGGCCCCTGGCTGCAGCACGTGTTCGGCCTCTGCCTCGGCCTCTAGCAACACCGACAAGGGGGCAGCATCGCCAGTAATTGAAGCTTGTCCACACTATCTGTGAGAGAATAGAACGACAAAGGCTTAGAGTCCAAAATTAACACATCCACATAATAAGGAGTGAAATAAGTTGAATTTTCTAATAGTTTTGTAGCCTCTCGTAGATAAGTACAAACATCTCCATACCAATCTGCACGACTGTACTAAACTTGTTTATGACTCGTAGAACCTATGAACCTGGAGCTTTGATACCAGCCTATCACGACCACAAATCCCACCTTGTTGCACCCTATTTTGCACTAGTCAAGACAGGTTTCAACTTGTGGTTTCTCTGTTATTGATGAATGAGAGTCGCCACTTAATATTTAAAGGTATATTTGGGTACCTATTTAATTACTGAGTCATATTCTTAATTAGTTTTCTAACCGGTGAGATTATGGGTGAGGTTTCTTGTTCTTCTAAGAGAAAGGTGTTAGGAACCCCTTAAAATCTAGCTGAGGTAGCTCGATAGGACTTAGATTATGTTTGGGATCAATCATTTGTACTATGCTTAATTTACTATAAAGTGTATGGATTACTCTATATCTAAGGGAGAGTACAAAAGGGATGCGAGACTTAGGTGGAGTATCAGTTTATAAAGGAGTTGAGAGAGTTTTGAAATACGTATGTAAATAGTCCATATTTGTAAAGCATGCGAAGAAAGAGTTTGAGTTATAAATCTCTGGGTTCAGAAGATGGATGTAATTCTAAGAGGTGTTTGTGAAAGTAAGCAATAGACCTTGGTTTGGAGATCCTTTAAGAAAAGATTATTTGCCGAAAATCCTTTAAGGCGATAGTTGTTGAAGTTCTGATTCTTCTTTCGAAGAGGAAGCTGAGGTCTAATTTCTTTTTGAAATAGAGCTACTGTTTAGCATAAGTTCTGTATTTTTTGAAAATATTTAAAGGAAATGAAAGGTGAGCAAAAACATAATAATTTGTGAGCAAATTAAAATTAGCGAATTAAGGATATATTATTAACTTTTTCCCTTATCCTATATTGTTTAAGGCTTGCCTAAGTTTATATGATATTAAGGCATAAAGAAAATCATGTGATCTAATATATAAATGTTATACACATGAGATATAAAACACCAACAAAGATATAACTAGAGCAACCAACATTAAACTAAATTAGCAAAAAAGTGGTAAACTGAATTAAAAGGATAATAAAAAGTGATAAATGAGTTGAGTGAAAGAGCTCCGGACTCTCGTGATTGGGCCTCAAGAAGGTAGGACCAGAAGTAAAGAGACTCGAGTACGAATGATTTTGGGCTCCTCGACAAAATGCATCAAGGCTAGAATTGGGCCTGAGTTCATCAGGAACTCAGCGACCCAAGCATATGTACATGCCCAAAAGAGGAAGGAATTCATTAGATGTATATTTAATATATTCAGCATACTATAATAACAAATCACTCTCTGATGCATGTGGCACGTATACAAACTGACAATTGAAACATGAATATGATTAATGTAGTGGGGAAATAATATATTAATGTGGTGGCTTCACTTAGTAAATAGTTCGCAGTGGAAAACCTTCGTTGTCATTAAACATTAATCCTTAAAGAACTGCAAGTGTCAATAAATTAAAGGTCGAGGAGGGAGCCCCACTTGATGTCGATGCTCCCCTTGGATTCCCCAACACTTCAAACTTCCCAAGGGACTCAAGGCCCAGGGTAATGCTTGTGCCGAGGAGGGCAGCCCAACCTAGAGTCGAACTCCGCTCCCAAATACCCTTAAACACTAACAACATGGTTGTCCCTACAGGTTGCCAATGAGCCCCTTCTGATGTAAACAAAATACTAAAGTCTTACCTACCACAAAATATATGTTTTCCTCTTAATAAAGTAATACAAGAGAACAAAGATTACATTTGACACTAAATAAAGAATACACATCAAGCAAACCTAAATGGGTTGACTTCAAAACACATACAGATAAAAAAGAAGTTTCATATCATACTATAACAAGAGTAAGTCATTAAGGAAAAAATATATCTAAGAGAAAAATGGGTATGCAGAACTCATATAGATAGCATTATAAGAGATGCGGATACCTCTGGCTTGGCAAACTAATTGAGAACTACTTAGTTTGTCATTGACACATGGAGGGATTAGTAACACCACTTAAGAGCTTAAAGATTATCAATGCAGATTTAGGCCAACAGTCATGGTCAGCCATTGTTATAGAGGGGTTATCAGGAAGTAGATTGAACTCTCAACATGATTACAAATTCACAGATTTAAACATGGGATTCCTAAGTCCTCAACAGGGTAATGCTTCTAACAGTATTAGCAGGTCATCATGTTCAGATAATATCAATAAGGGGACTTCATAAGATGTGAGAGTCAAGCTTAGTTTCAGATTAATGTACAGGAGAAGAACTAAGCATAATTCAAAACATAACATGATGTTAGAGAGTTAAGAAGGGATACTGCTAACATTCAGTCAGCTATACATAGGGAGGGTAAATGAGGTAGCGATCTCATATAAGTAGAGGTGCTTTACACATTACATAACCAAATTGAACATGTCAATAAAGAAAGGAAAAGGAAGCATTGTACCAAAACAAGTTCAACTCAAACATATGTCTAGCTTAATAAGTAAGTATGATGTGATCAAGCTTCAGTTTCTAAAAGTGTCACTTAATTATAACATAATGCCTAACTCATGTTTTCATGCAAGATAAGAAAATGATAGATGCATGAAAGCTTTACAAAATCAATAGTGGCTCAAAGAGATTGAGGACAAGGATGTACCGCACATGTTTTGGATTACACATGTATATGAAGATCTCAATTAATCACGGGACAAACAAACTTATTTATGCAACAATTACCAGTCCACTTTATTCAAACATGATCATGACCTACTCTAGGAAAAATAAAAGTAGCTTAACCTTAACAGAGTATGTACACAAAGGTTCATGAAAAGAAGACAGCTTAACTTAGACAAGATAGTTGATAATTAGTAGAAAAGATATAAAATGTTATGTAAATTATCTCATATTTAACTCTTGTTTGTGTGAATTTGGGACGTTAATTGCATCGATTCATGTTAATATAATATGTTTTTATGTGTAGGAATGAGTTAAAAGCAATCGGGGACGAAACCGAGAAAGAAACGAGCCAAAACAAGAAGAACTGGACAAAGGAAGACGGGAAGCCACAAGCCAGCTCCCAACGCTTCCTGTGGCGCTGGAGGCAGCAACAATTTAAAGCCCACTGGCAGCAGTCCCCTGGGGGGCGCTGGGCGCCACTCCGGGCGCCGTTTGCAGAAATTGTGTCCTACTTCGTCTAGAAGACCCCCAAACCGACCCCAAAACATTCCCAACTCCTATATAAACACCCCTAAACCCATCTAAGAGGAAGAGAAGGTGAGTTTGGAGTCTAAGGAGGCTTAGGAACATCAACAACACAAGCAAATTCTCAGTTCATTAATTCAATCTATTATCTCTATTTAGTTTTTCATACTTAATCTTTTGGTTTTGTTAAACATAAGTAGCTAATCACCCCTTGTTCTGGGGTTGTGATTAGCCATGAATATTGTGTTTCTAACTTGATATTTCATTTTATTAGTTAATGTGAATAAGATTGTTTCTTCAATTCTATGCCTAATTGCTTAATTGTTTTGGCCATCAATTAAGTTCTATAAATTATCTATGCTATGTTTGAGAAAACTAAGTTTCGATTAGAATAAGAGTTGAAGAAAGCATGTTCTTAACTTTGTTAAAAGAGCGGATTCGTGGTTAGGAAAGGAATATACTTAATCACCATGCTTAATTGGATAATCGTGTTCTTAATGCATTATTGCTAGATTAATTCCATAGGAATATAGGCGTTAATCTTGTTAGGAATAGGCGAATAGTACTTCGGAAGAAGGCTATGAGTATCATTATCAATCAATTAGCAATCTTACATTAACTATATGAACGATAAGTTAATTAGAACGCAATAGGATTCGAAACATAATCACAACGCTGGAATGTTTGTTTTATTGATTACAAAATACATACTCGTTATTTGCAATTCTTAGAGATAAATTAGAATAACAATTTAGCATAAACCATCTATTAAACTTGATCCTTACTTGTTAAATAACCATTTTATTTGTTATAAAGTAGCTAACTTAAGTCCCTTGGGTATGATAATCCGAACTCACAATACTGTATTACTTGTCGACCACGTATACTTGCGTGTGCGTTAGGGAGCAACAAGTTTTTGTCGCCGTTGACGGGGACTTAAAAATTCTGCTACTTTACCAATTTCAGATTTTATTTGTTATTTATTCAAATTATATTAATCGGCTTACGTTATTTGCTGTGACACAGGCTTTTCTATTGAATGCGGAGAAGTACAAGTGCAAACAACCTGCTTCCCTTTGATCCAGAAATTGAACGTACATTACATAGAGTAAGGAGGGAAGTAGAAGCCAGGACCAGAATTAACCCAGAGTTGGACATAGTTGTGCAACCACAGCCTATCGAGATGGCAGGAAACGCAGAAAGAGCGGTGATTGAAGCTGCAAGGCCTAATCTGGCCAATATGACTCAGGCAATTGTCAAGCCTGAGATCACATGACATTTTGAGCTGAAGCAGTATATGGTGCAACTCATCCAGTCTACGGGGCAATATGTGGGGCTGTCTCACGAAGACCCACAGAGACACATTCAGAACTTTCTAGAGATAACAGACACGTACAACTACCCAAATGTGTCGAAGGATTATGTGAGATTGACGTTGTTTCCCTTTTCTCTATTGGGGGAAGCAAAAGAGTGGCTACAAAAGGAACCGGCAAACAGTATATATACATGGGATGACTTGGCAAGAAAGTTTCTGATCAAATTCTTTCCTAGCAAGAAAACCAAGTCACTGAGAAGTCAGATTTTGGGCTTTGAACAACGAGAAGGGGAAACCCTTCGACAGGCATGGGAGAGGTATAAAAAGCTACTTAGAGACTGCCCACACCATTGCCAGACAGACGAGGTACTTGGGCACACGTTCGTTGATGGGTTAGATGAAGCCTCGAAGATGAACCTTGATTCAGCGTGCGGTGGAAGTTGCATGGCTAAGCCTTGCAGTGAGATCCAACTTTTATTGAACAACTTTACAGCCAACGACCATAATTGGCAAGGTGATGGTGACTCGCGCAGAGCCATTAAGCAGAAAGGAGCGGGTTTGATAGAATTGGATGACTTGGCAGCAATGAGAGCAGAAATGGCCAAGTTGGCAAATCAGATGAACCGAATGACTATGCAGCAGGTTCAACCCAGGCAGCAGGTTCAACAATTGTCAATATGTTGTGAGATGTGTGGTGATAACCACACAAGTGATATGTGTCCCACCAATCCAGAGTCTATATATTATGTGGGACAACAAAGCAGGGGCCCCGTGAATCAACATGCACAGTATGGAAATTCGTACAATCCAAATTGGAGGAATCATCCCAATTTTTCATGGGGAGGTAATCAGCCGCAGCAGAATATGAGCAGACCACAGGGAAACTATAACGAATCACAGAGGCAACCTCCTCAATCTGAGGATAACACAAATGAATTACTGAAGCAGCTAGTGCAGGATAACAAACAATTTAGAACTGAGTATCAAACCCTCACTACTACAGTGAAAATTTGGAGCGCCAGTTGGGGCAGTTGGCCGGAGCGCAGAATACTCGACCTGTTGGGGCACTACCCAGTGACACTGAAGCTAATCCACGGGCAGCACTAAATGCAGTTTCCTTGAGGAACGGGAGACAGCTAGAAGAGGTCGAAAAGAAAAAGAAAAAATAGGTAACGTTCAATGAAAAACCAACCACCATGGAGATAACTGCAGAAAGGGCCAAAGGAGATGACAATTCAGTCGACGAGGTAGTGGCTAAGCAAACCCCACAATTGGTTACAAGGCCACCACCTCCCTTTCCACAAAGGTTACAAAAGTTGAGAGACAATGAGGCCTACAAAAAGTTCCTTGACATTTTGAAACAGGTGAAAATCAACATTCCATTGGCGGATATTTTACAAGAGGTGCCGAAATATGCAAAGTATATCAACGATATTGTGGCTAACAAAAGAAGATTAACTGAGTTTGAAACGGTGGCACTTACTGAAGAGAGCAGTTCGAGAATTCAAGGGAAACTACCACAAAAGTTAAAGGATCCGGGCAGCTTCACTACTCAGATCTCTATTGGGAAACATGCTATGGGAAGGGCACTATGCGACCTCGGAGCAAGCATAAATTTGATGCCACTTTCAGTGTTCTGACAGTTGGGATTGGGTGACCCACGCCCGACGACAGTCACCTTACAGTTAGCAGACCGCTCCCTCGCTCATCCGGAGGGAGTAATTGAGGATGTCCTGGTCCAAGTTGGCTCATTCATATTTCCGGTTGACTTCATCATCCTAGATTACGAGCCAGATCAGGACGTCCCATTTATTTTGGGGCGTCCATTCTTAGCACAGGCCGCGCCATTATCGATGTCTGCGATGGGAAAATGACGATGAGAGTGGGCAATCAAGAAGAAGTATTCAAGGTTTATAAACCACTCCGGTTGCCAACCCATTATGAGGAATTAGCAATGATTTCGGTGGTGGAGAATACTTCCACATCAGTAGTGCCTTACATGATGCCGGTTGATCCCATTGAACGAGGATTGCTTGGGGAGGTGGAAAATAGTCTGGCGAAAGAAATTAAGAAAGTACCGGATATTTCCGGCAATTATGTCCCGGGGCGCAGAAAAGCAGAAGAATGGGAAAGGCCTGTCACTCTGACCCATCTCAGGCCATCTGTTGAAGAAGCTCGGAGGCTAGAAATCAAGCCAGATTGAGAGCACGAATCTGAGTCGTGCCGCGATGTTAAATCAGGCGCTTGTTGGGAGGCAACCCAATGTTTAATGTTGTTTCTAGTTAACTTCTTGTTTTAAATTTTTAGATTAGCTAGAAGAACATAATTGATGTATTAAACTAGTGTATGTAATGTTGTAATAAGTGAAAAAAGAAAGAAAGGAGGAGGCGAAAAATAATCTGCCTTCAGCGCCCAGGCCAGTGCCCCGCACTGCCTGGGGCGCCGTAGGAAGAATGTGCTACGATCTTAAGTGTGGGGTCGGGATACTACGGGTCAACACTTTTACTGATGCTTCGATTTTAAGTGTGGGGTCATGTGACGACTAGCATGCCAACCTATGGCATATGTTTTGAACATTGCTCACATTTCTGTTTTCTTGTGTTGCAGGATAATATGGCCCGTGACAACATTAAAAAAAATGTATAAGCGTTGGAACCTCTTCCACCATCTCGCCGATAACCTGAGAAAAGCGCAGACAGGGAGTTTTCTTCTCACCCTGCTCTATTTTACATTTTTGTATGCATCGAGGGCGATGCATTGTTTAAGTGTGGGGTGGGAAAATACCTTGTTGCGATTGTTGTGAATGTATCTCATGTATGATTTAGTTTTATTTTGGTCTTTTTAATAGTCGTATTGTTATTATTCTTTAGTTTATAAACTAATTTTTAATGTATAAACTGACAATTTTTGAAAAAATTTCAGATTTTTCCCGACGATGGATCGTTTTCTTGAGGGATAAAAATTGGATTAAAAATAAAAAAATAAGATTTTCCTTTATTTGTAGGTTAGTAGGTAATTTTCCTTGGTTTTTCTTAGGGCACCGGTTCTTTTCCAAGGATGTAATTCGAACTGCGCAACTCTAATTTTTCTTTTAGGATTAGTCTTAGGAAGAACTGAGAAAGAGGGCAGCACTTCTTGACATAGTAATGCTAGTGCAATAGTTTATGACACATGATCCACTTCCCGTTAGTTAAATGATAAGTCGAAGGAAAACAGCCCAATTTGTGACACCTCCTCTCAATAGTTGACTTGCTTAATATATAGTGCATTTACTGCTTAATTATGTCAATTATATATGCTTACTTAACTCGACATGTAAACAGAACCGTTGTGATTGAGTCATGTGCATCGTGTGAGTATGGTTTTTGACTCTCTATGATATCTTATATAGTCTAGAACTTGCCCCGTGGGTTAACTAAAGCGAAATTGTAAGTTGGGATAATCTAAGAAATGATATAGGCACTTCTTTGTTTAGTTTTGGATGTGCTTGTCGCATCGAATATAAATTTGTCCATTGCTAGCCCCATGGAGCCTATAAGCCCTTTTTCTTTTGGTACCTATATTACAAGCCATTCCCTTTATTTTGTTCTTGAATTGAGCCTTAATTGAACCTTTACCTCCGAAAGCACTTAGTCGCTAGAAGAAGGAGAGGTAGTGTTAGAAGGATTGCCTTGTTTATGAATGGAACAATGAAAGGACTTATTGGTTATGTGAAGCTAAATTGATAAATCACTAGCGGATGAAAAAAATCTGTATGGAAGGTGAGAAATAAGAAAGAAAAAATAATTGATGATGGAAAAAGAAAAAATTGATAGTGGAAAAGATATGAAAAATTCACCTCCTATTGTAGTATGCTAAGTGAGTTGAAAAGAAAAGGGCTGTGTATGTGAGACAATTTTAGCAATTGAAAGAAAGAGAGAAGTGTTTGAATATTAAGTATAGTGTATTAAGTGCTTAGGAGGACTAGTCACTACTACCAAATATATCCTACCCGTCCCCTAGCCAACATTACAACCCGACAAAGTCCTACTTGATCTTAGATTTGACTAACTCAATTAGTGGAAGTCTACACTACGGGCAAGCTTATGGTACTCTATGGGATGCATATGAGTTCTTTGTGAGAGTGAGAGTTGTTGTGCAAATTTTCTGTGATTTCATTCATATATATATTCACTCTTCATATATTGGTGAGGGCACAAGATTTCATGAACAATTGGTAATGTACGAATTGTCTTGTTGGGTAAGTATATGCATTGAAGTAGCTTAATGTGGCAAGTCGGCTTTTGAGGGTGGGTGATGACAATTGGGGTGTTGAATGTTCTTTAATTATGGGGCTTAAGTGAACTTGATGGGAATGATATAGATGAGTTATGTGTTCATACCTGTTGGCTAGTATTGATTTTGTTCAAGAGTATGAAGTGGTTGAAAAGTTGAATGTTTTGTGCTAATCTTAAGAGTTTAGTAGTTAGGGAGGTTATCTATAATCCCATTGCTCGAGGGCAAGCAAGAGTCTAAGTGTGGGGTGTTGATAATTGGTACAAAAGATATAAAATGTTATGTAAATTTTCTCATATTTAACTCTTGTTTGTGTGAATTAGGGACGTTAATTGCATCGATTCATGTTAATATAATATGTTTTTATGTGTAGGAATGAGTTGAAAGCAATCGGGGACGAAACCGGAGAAGAAACGAGCCAAAACGAGAAGAACCGGACAAAGGAAGACGGGAAGCCACAGGCCAGCGCCCAGCGCTGCCTGTGGCGCTGGAGGCAGCAACAATTTAAAGCCCACTGGCAGTAGTCCCCTGGGGGGCGCTGGGCGCCGTTTGCGGAAATTGTGTCCTACTTCGTCTAGAAGACCCCCAAACCGACCCCAAAACCTTCCCAACTCCTATATAAACACCCCCAAACCCATCTAAGAGGAAGAGAAGGTGATTTTGGAGTCTAAGGAGGCTTAGGAACATCAACAACACAAGCAAATTCTCAGTTCATCAATTCAATCTAGTATCTCTATTTAGTTTTTCATACTTAATCTTTTGGTTTTGTTGAACATGAGTGGCTAATCACCCCTTGTTCCGGGGTTGTGATTAGCCATGAATATTGTGTTTCTAACTTGATATTTTGTTTTATTAGTTAATGTGAATAAGATTGTTTCTTCAATTCTATGCCTAATTGCTTAATTGTTTTGGCCATCAATTAAGTTCTATAAATTATCTATGCTATGTTTGAGAAAACTAAGTTTAGATTAGAATAAGAGTTGAAGAAAGCATGTTCTTAACTTTGTTAAAAGAGCGGATTCGTGGTTAGGATAGGAATATACTTAATCACCATGCTTAATTGGATAATCGTGTTCTTAATGCATTATTGCTAGATTAATTCCATAGGAATATAGGCATTAATCTTGTCAGGAATAGGCGAATAGTACTTCGGAAGAAGGCTATGAGTATCATTATCGATCAATTACCAATCTTACATTAACTATATGAACGATAAGTTAATTAGAACGCAATAGGATTCGAAACATAATCACAACCCTGGAATGTTTGTTTTATTGATTACAAAATACATACTCGTTATTTGCAATTCTTAGAGATAAATTAGAATAACAATTTAGCATAAACCATCTATTAAACTTGATCCTTACTTGTTAAATAACTATATTAGTTGTTATAAAGTAGCTAACTTACGTCCCTTGGGTACGATAATCCGGACTCACAATCCTGTATTGCTTGTCGACCACGTATACTTGCGTGTGCGTTAGGGAGCAACAATTGTCTCCTACAAATCCATCTAATAGTTAGGTGTGATTAGGAGAAGGTCATGGTGATAGCCCAGAAACTACCCTCAGGGCTAGCAGATGCAGATATAGAAGGGGGGAGCATCTAAACACATAGGTTATTTCAACTTAGTTAAATGATATGGACTTATTGAAATTTCAGGTTTATCCCAGTTAGGATTATCAAATAATGAACTCAACCATAAGATAAATAAGATGTAGGAGATAATATGTGGTAATGAAGATCACAACAAAATCATCAGTGAAAGGAAAAAAACATGGAGTTGAGATAAGAATGATTGGTTTACCGATAATAATAACTGAACAAAGTAAAAGACTATAGCAGTAACTTAGAAAAAAAGTTGGGCAAACACAAGCAAAGACACTTCAAGTTCAGGCTCGAGGTTAAAAGGCAAAGGGTTATAAGTCATCTTAGTTTTAATTATCAGGTAGTAAACACAACTTCCACGGTCATATAAACTACACATGTGCAACAAGACAAAGATAAGCTTACTGCAAGTCAATGAGAATTATGAAGTTCATATTCAACATAAATACATAAGAACTTAGGCATGGAAACTGTTAGAAAACACAGAATAGAGACCTACAGGTATAAATTATGGCTTAATCGATTATCACATAAAGAATCATAATAGAAAAAGTTGACCACAAGAAGTCGTCAAACTAACAAAGCATAAATATCGAACATGTCAAACACATATAGAATAATTATAATCTACATAATCTATCTCAGTATACTCGTGTCATTCAAAGAGACAACAAAAGAGAAAAAGTGAGAGAGAGGTGCTAACCTTTTTTACAGCAGTTGACCAATCCAACTCTTTTTGTTGCCCAAGTCCCAAAACCCTCGAGTTTAAACCGGCAATAGAACTCAGCAAAAGAGAGAAAAAACAGTGAGAAAACTAAGACTCGAAACTCTAAATTTCTCAATGTCTTTTTTGTTCTTAGTGTGTGTTCATATATATGTGTTAGATGAGAGCATGGAAGACCCTATTTTATGTGCCATTTAAGGATTTAGGATTTCAGGATTTAAACTAAGATAGTGGAGAATGTCTCATGATAATGACTATAGCAAATTGAAAGAAAATCAAGAGACAAAAGGTGAATTCAGTATTGAGTTTACCTGAGTGGAGAACAATCGACCACGGAAGGAAAAGAATCAACGGACAAATCCTAAAACCTAGAGGTCACTCCGTTTGACCTCTAGTTACAAAATATTCATTATGAAACTCTGAATCGTGCATATGCATGCACCGTTTTGGCATAATGAGTGGGGAAACCAGATGAAATGAAAACTTATCAATTAGGTCTAGGGTTTCGAATTGGGGTTTTTGAATTATGACAGTGATAATGGAAAAATAGGCTTACTGGCTTCATCTCCTAGGAACAAAAGAGGTTAATTTGTGAGTTGATTTGAAAGGACAATGGAATGGTTCTGATTTCAAAGAATCAGTTCCTGGCGTTTCCGATTTGGCAAAGAAAAGAGGGAAAATCAGCGGGATATGTGGATAATGAAGGCAAAGAGGACGATTCTCTATTCCATTTGTGACCTTGCACAAATTTGAGTAAGGTTTGTGACTGGTTTGGTCATGGCGAGTTGAGCGAAGTGAGAGAGAAATAGGAAAGAAGGGCGGCTAGGCAGGGGTAAATGATTTTTAGGGTTTGGTATTGGGGTCGGTCTTTGAGGTTAAGGATGGGAGATATGATCTGGGCCGCTGATTATATAGATCAACGGCCCTGATAATTCTTGGTTTAAAAGAACTTAAAGAGAAAATTTGAGGGCCGTTGGATCTGCTGGTTTCAATGGCTGAGATTAGATCCGATGGGGCATTTAAAATTAAAGAAAAATAGAGATAAAACGAGAGTTGTTGACCTGTAGGACGGACGACCCAGATTGATTGTGTTTCTTTCGTGAGTGATATAGATGAGTGACGTGGCACAACTTCATTGGACAAGAAGAGGAGATGGGGATTGCCATGGTGGAGAGAAGGGAATTGGATCTAGGTCAAATTTGGCTTGGGCTTGGGTATTTGTATTTAATTAAGGAATTGCAATTGTAGCCTTTTAGTTTTTAACCCTTTTAAATTAATTTAGATAAGCTTAAAAAATTAATTAAAATGTGGTAAAATTATAACTATTACATATGTTATTAATTATTTTAATTAATTATCTATAAATAACTGATGTTTCGAATTATGGCACTAATATCAAAATATTACCACAGTAACCTAATCCGCTAGAAAATAAGGAGTAAATTTGTTAAATTAGTTATAAAATCTATGTAATGTATATACAAAAATTATTTTAAAAATCTTAAGATAGTAAATACATTTTTAATTACATAATATTAATATTACATCATAAATTTTAAGACTAGACATAATTAATTTATAAAAAATAGATATTCATTAATAGAAAATACTTTTAAAGTATTTATTGTAAATTATTGAGAATGAATAAATTAGTTTTAAAAGGGAGGGTCAAAATTATCCGTCAACAGTTGCCCCTCTTTGACTGGAGACGATGAAAGAGTTTTCGGGCAAAATAATTGAACCAAAGCCAATTTTCCCAACTTTAGGCATGCATTGCAAGAATGTCATGAAAGCTATGAGCTGCAATATTGAGTTGAGGAAGAATCTGGAAGGTTTAGGAATATTGGGCTGTGTACCGTTTCGCAGCTATCAGAGCATTTGAAAATTGTCTCCGCTTGTTGGTAGAGCTTGATTGGTAAAGCGCGTCTCTGCTTGTTGGGAGACTTTTGCACTTTGAAATGTCTCCTCTTGTTGGGAGAGCTTGATTTGTATTTCATGTCTCTGCTTGTTGTGAGAGCTTTGCACTGAAATGTAAAGTATTCTCCGCTCAGGAGTGATCAATTAAAATTGTTATCATGCTTAAAGTTGCACGAACAAAATATTAAAACATTCAAAGTAATAGCGAAATGAAATATAAGCCTGCCCAAGAGATACTCTTGACCGCGAAGCTAGGTTGCGGCCATCGATTGGCAGAACATTGGGGACGAGGTTTGCAATAGTAAAATTCTGGTGTCCGTGATTGACGGAGCGGTGCTGCGGATTGCTTTTTGTTGACCAAGTTTGCAGTTTGTTATATACAAGGCTCCAGTTGGCGAAGTCGACATTCAATTTGTACAAGGCACTCCGATTGATTGAGCTGGCGGTTAACTATATCATGGACTTCAATTGGCGAAGCCGACGTTCGATTTGTACAAGGTGCTCCGATTGGTTGGCCAGCCGGTTTTCTATATAAAGGACTTTGATTGGAAAAGTCGATGTTCGATTTGTACAAGGTGCTCCGATTGATTGGCCAGGCGGTGTGCTATTTTAAAATTTCTGTATCAACTCTTTGATTCCGAGGGCACCTATAGAGAATTCAAGAGGCGGGTAATCGTAGGTAATTAGCGAGTCCATCATTTGCCCCAGTGTGGTCCCAGCGATTCATTACTTCATGTTGACCCTACACTCAAAGAAAACTTCTTAGTAGAGGGGGAGTTGGTTTGTGTCGACCATGGTACTGATTTGCCCCAGCCTTTGACATGTTGTGCCACGATGTTCGGTAGATGTAACAAATTACTTTATATATATATCTTAGAAAATATTTTGAAAATACTTATTTCTTTTAAGGGAAATGTCATTGTTCCGGATAATGTCATGTTACGAAATGTTCTCCACACGCGAACGTATCCCTTCGACAACTTCGTCCCGTCGTTGTCAATCTTCTGTGATGTCTCTGACAACACGGCCACTTGCTACTGAGAATGCACCATAATTGGAACTAATGCATTATAGAGATTTCCTAAGGTATGACTGAACCCTTTCAGGTTGCCTACGTATCCAAAACGGAATCATGTCTAAACATAGTTCGTGGGATGATGATGAAATGTGATGAAAATAATGAGCTTGACATAAGCAACCTACGTATCCAAAATGGAATCATGTCGGAACGTATTTCAATTACAACTGATACAAAATGACGAGATTAAGAAACGAAAATGGCGGAGTCTGACTCAGACAGCCCAAGGCATCTAAATGGAATAAGGCCAGAATGCAGTTCATTTACAAAAGACAGCTGAATCCAACGGGGATTTTCTACGTATTCCTTTCTGAGGAAATCAAGTTGGCGTAGTTCTTGAACAACATAAAAAAATGATACTGTCTGTGATTGTCCACTATCTTTCGCATAATCCTCTTGATATTCTTGTTAGCTACCTCAACTGCCCCATTCATTTATGGTTTGTAGCCTGTAGAATTGTAGTGGACAATTATGAACTTCTCGCAGATTTCCATCATGATGTTGCTATTGAGGTTAGCGGCATTGTCAGTGATGATATACTCTGGTATTCCAAATCTATAAACAATGTTGTTCTGGACAAAATCTGCCACTACCTTCTTTGTGATGACCTTGTATGTAGATACCTCGATCCATTTGGTGAAATAGTCGATGGATACCAAAATGAAACGATGTCCATTTGACGTTGTAAGCTCTATGGGTCATATCACTTCCATGCCCCAGGTAGCGAAAGGCCAGGGTGAACCCTTTACATTTAACTCATTTGGTGGAACCTGGATGAAATCTCCGTTAATATGGCACTGGTGACACTTCTGCAAATAGAGGATACTGTCTCTTTCCATAGTCATACAAAAGTATCCACCTCTCAAAATCCTCTTCTCTAACATGAACACATTAATGTAGGGTCTGCACGTCCCTGCATGTATTTCTTCCAATAATCTTAAGTTCGCGGTCCTCCTGTACAAGACATCCCCTTTGAGGAAAAAGTGGTTTTCCTCCTGAGGGCTAGCTTTTGACCATTAGTAGCATTTTCTCGGTACTCCTAGATCGCAAGGAACTTCTTGATGTCGTGATACTAAGGTTTACCATCTGGTTCTTCATTCACATGGAAGCAATATGCATGTTGATCCTTGATTTCTATCTCGATGAGGTTGATGTAGTTCTTGTCCGGATGCTTAATCGTAGATGATAAGGTCGCATGGGTAACAGAAAACTCGTTCTGAATTCTAGGGACGTGCTTGAACTCGAACTTTGTAAATTTCGTGCACAGTTCCTTAATGCAGTGCATGTACAACAATATCTTTATATTCTTAGTTGATCATTCTCTTTGGACTTGGTGTATCAGCAAATTGAAATCTCATATGACCAATAGTTCTTTGATGTTCATGTCGACTGCCATTCTTATTCCAAGGATGCACGCCTCATATTCAGCCATATTATTGGTACCAAGAAATCATATCTTTGCTGACGCTAGCTAGTGTTGTCCAGATTCCAAAATCAGGACTTCCCCAATCTCGACTCTTTTAATGTTTGCTCCTCAGGGTATAATTCTGTAATATCTTCCCTGACAAATAGTACTTCTTCATCGGGGAAATACATGGTAAGTGGTTTGTAATCCCCATCCACTGGATTTTCGGCGAGGTGGTCGGCTAAAGTTTGTCCTTCGATAGCCTTTTGACTTATGTACACAATGTCAAATTCATCAAGGACAATTTTCCATTTAGCTAGCTTTCTGGTAGGCATTGTCTTCTGAACAATGTACTTGAGTGGTTTGAGCAAATATATCAGATGTGTGGTGTATGTCGACATGTAATGCCTTAGATTCTGAGCAATCCAAGTCAAAGCACAACAAGTGTGTTCTATCAAAGTATACTTGATTGCATGGTGTGAACTTCTTGCTTAAGTAGTAGATGGCCTGTTCCTTTCTCCCAGTTTTGTTGTGTTGTCCCAATACGCTGTCGAATGCATTGTCCATGACTGATAAATGGAGCAACAATGGTTTCCCTAGTTTAGGGGGAACCAACACTGGCGGGTTTGAAAGATACTCTTTGATTCTGTCGAAGGGTTCATGGCACTCCTCTGTCAATTTCGTGGCAGCATCCTTCTTTAGCAGCTTAAAATTTGGGTCACAAATGACCATGGACCGGGCTATGAAATGACTGATGTAATTCAATCTTCCCAAGAAACTCATGACATCTTTCTTGCTCTTTAGTGGTGGTAATTCTTGGATTGCTTTGATTTTTGATGTGTTCAACTCTACCCCCTTCATGCTTACAATGAAATCTAATAGTCTTCCAATAGGGAATCCGAATGCGCACTTTGCTGCAAAAACAAATTGTACCTTCGCAGGCAATCGAAAAATTTCCTCAAGTTGTCCAAGTGTTCTGAAGTCTTTCGAGATTTTACGATGACATCTCCATATATAGTTTGATCTCCTTATGAATCATGTCGTGACAGAGGGTTGTCATGACCCTCATTTAGGTGGTGCCGGTGTTTTTGAGACCGAACGGCGTAACCCTATTACAGTAAACTCCCCAAGGAGTGGTGAAAGCTTTCTTCTATGCATCCACGAACGACCACAGTTCACGCTTCGCACAATTGTTGATAAGGATGTGGATATTCGGCAAGGGGAAATTGTTCTTTGGGCTAGCTTTATTATGATCCCGGTAATCCACGCATATTTTGATCTTTCCGTCCTTTTTGGGGCAATGGGACGATGTTTACCAACCAGCTTGAATAGTTGGTGACCCTTACTACATTTGCTTCTATTTGTTTTGTCACCTCTTCCTTTATCTTCAAAGATAAATCGGGTTTGATCTTCCGGGGTTTTTGCTTGACCGGCGGTCTGGTAGGGTCAGTGGGTAGTTGATACGAAACAATGTCGGTGCTTAATTGTTGTATGTCATCATAGGACCATGCAAACACGCCGACATACAGTCGGAGGAGCTCAATCAGCTTTTTCTCCTGCTCGGCTTCTAGGTGAATGTTGATTCTAGTTTCTTTTACGTCTTCTTCACTTCCAATATTGTCTATTTCTGTTTCTTCGAGGTTGGGCTTCTTCTGACTCTACAACTGTTCGATCTCCTGCGGGAGATTGTCTGGCATCATACACTCATCATATTCCTCGTAATCCGAGTCATTGCGCTCACCTGTTTCGTTACATGTCATAATCGCGAAACACAATTTTTTATCTGTTTGATTACTGAAAAGAAAAGTTGGTTATAAACAAAGAAGTAAAATAAAGTTGTGATATTTAGGAAAATGATTCTTTTTATTTCATCAAAAGAGGAACGTCTTAAGCGTTCACAAGAGGCAAATAACGAAAAGGTGCAGACACGGTATAAGCCTCAATCGACCGTGCTCTTTCAAAAGAAAACCTTTACAATTCCATACTAGCAAGACTATTGGCGAAACAAAGATGGACTGGCTGTCTAATTATGTACTTCTTTCCCCTAGTTCAGTATCCCTGATAGTCGGTGTCTTGATGTCAGTTCCTTCATAGCATCCTTCAAACATATTCACCTTGTTGTGACTTGCTCCTTCGACAGGAAATTCATCTCTTCTAAAAGTGATCATGTTTGCTTCTACCATTTTCCCAATTGTTGCGGCCAATGCCTCGCTAGTGATATTACTTGGTACACTTACACCGCTTAGTACTTTCAACAAAGCGTCCTTATAACTGTTAGAACTCATTAATATATCCATGATAGATATTTGTGCTGGTGTTTTCTTTAACTGCTCTTCCACATAATACTTTTTACTCGACATCCTTTTCCAAAACTCAGTGGCTTATGGGTTTGTTATGTTCCTCCATGGAATTTGCTCTCTCCTAGAATTTCCTCGATTAACATCTTCAGTGGCATAGCACCCACTAGACCTAGTCATACCATGGGCTACGACAAAGTTTGTTATTTTAGCCTTTCCCTTTTGCTGATAGGTCCATGGGACAATTTTGTATTCCTGATCTTCTTCGTCCCGAGTAGCATTGGCAGGTTTCTGCGGATAAGTTTGAACTGTCAGTGTAGGCATTACTTGTACTGTAACTATTGGAGCCTTTGGAGGAGGAATCCTTGCGACTTCTGCGTTCCCGATTGTGATAATAGTTCCCTTCATGTCATATTCATCGTCTAATGTGATCATGTTACCTCCATAGTTTTGATGATTTGGCAATGGGTTGCAATTCACATTAGGTGGTGCTGGAGTGCACTGGATGGCTCCTCTATTGATCAAAGCTTTTGTAAGGCTTTGTAAATTTTGCCAAGGAATTTGAGTTTTTGTGGTGTCGAGGTAGACTTACATGTTTGAGGATTGTAGATATTCTTCATATTATGCCATTGTCATATATGGTTCCGCTCATGTTTGGTTCTGTCACCTCTAAACACTCGGCTTCTAGAATCCTTTACTATGCTATTGTCATGTGCGGAGAGTTTACTATCCTTAATATTATGCATGACTTAATCCCAAGCCAATCGTATATTTCAGATATTTCATAGTTTAGTCCCCTATCATCAACATATTTAGTTTGAGGGTCAAGCCAATCATATATCTAGCCCTCTAGAATAGGGTCAACTATCGGGGCAGTGGTAAGCTACTAGAATAATAATAATCTCACAAGTGTTAAACCTCTTTTTCAACCTCGTGGGCTTGTGGCATAGATTCCGTATGTCAGTTACTGGTGAGGGTGTAATGCAACTTCATGTATTTTTGAAATCTCTATCATATTCAAGGTGCAAGAACCTTCTTATTCTGAGCTAAACTGATTTTTACTACGCTCAAGGAGGCAACTGGTGTTACGTACATGTCTATTTCTCTTGAAGGGTTACAATTACCAAACAAGGCCAATATGGAGTGAAACAATTGTTAATATCACATTCATAATTCATCATCTTCCCATAATTATTGATGATAATGTTTTATCCTCCTGATCATGCCTCTGATATATCACATGTCTAAAATTACTCACTTGTTATACATCTTAGGATCATTTACATGGTTCCCACATTATTAATGTGTACTAGTAACTCTATGCCTCGTTTGTTGAATCCGTGATGTCATCACAATGATTAACCATGTTAGCACTATTGGGGGTCACCATCATGTCTTTTAGAATATAACCTCTTGAAATGCCATGCTCATAACCTTGGTTGATTCATGAACAATTCTAGCTCAAACATGAACCTCGTTGCTCCTATTTGTAGTGATTTCTAGAGAGTTGTAGTTTCTCACATGTCAAAGAAGAAGCATCACTCCATGATCAAACATATTGGATAGGAACTCCATGGCTATATTCATTCAGTCACATCATAGTATAAGGAGGAGAGGGGCTTGAAGGTCGCCAAGGGTCCGCTCAGGTGTTCGTCATAGAGATTTTGTGTTAAAGAAACTAAATGGGTTATTCTTTAGATTTTCCCCATGGAGATATTATGTGAATTGTTAATAATGGCAAAATAGCTGTAGTGAACATTGCGCCTTATGGAACCTTTAGGGAAAGAGGATAAGCTATGTGTATGATGTCCCCCATCGTTGTTCTCCATGCACCCAATGTTTCATGTGTCTATGTCAAAGAAGGTAGTTGGGAATCATTTGGCTATAGTACTGGGAAAGCTATGGAAGGTAAAGATAATGGGTAATTGGATTAAAAGAGGCACCTAATGGTCATCCTTGTTAGATATGTCCGGATGTTAAGATTGCCCCCGTCAAGTGCTACGGCTAAGTCTATGAGTCGAGGAGGTCGCCAGGATGGCCGAGAGTTTTGTGGAAAGAAAATATTCTCAATTGTTTGGTGTGACGACCCGGCAAGTCGTCTCACGAGTTACCACCCCGTTTACCCTATTTCCACCTCATTATACTTCGTTATCCGTGTTTCATGTGATAAAGTTGAGTAGTTTGCGTTCGGGGTGGATTTGGTAAGAAATGAGACACTAAGTCTCTTTTAAGAAGGTTTAAGTCTGAAAAGTTAACCCGATGTTGTCCTATGAGTTAGGAGGCTCGGATGTGAATTCCGATGATTCGATTAGTTTCGGGAGATGATTTATGACTTAGGAGTGAAATCGGAATTTGTTTCGGAGATCCCGAGTAGAATTAGGCTTGAATTGGTGAAGTTAGAATTTTGGCGATTTCCGGTTGATAGGCGAGATTTTGATCCGAGGGTCGGAATGGAATTCCGAAAGTTGCTGTAGCTTCGATATGTGATTTATGACTTGTGTGCAAAATTTCAGGTCATTAGGACACGGTTTGGTCGGGTTTAGATCAAAAGAGCGATTTAGAAGATTTTGAGATCCTTAGGCTTGAATCCGATGCGAATTTGATGTTATGATGTTGATTTGAATGTTCCGAAGGTTGGAAAAAGTTTGAATAATGTTATGGGACATGTTGGCGTGTTTGGTTGAAGTCCCGAGGGTCTCGAATAGATTTTGAATGGTTGATGGAGTTTAACTTTGGCGTTTCAAGAAAGTGTCGATGTCGTACCTTCAAGAATAAGTGGTATCATATTATGAAAATGAGATCCAAATTCAGTTTTGATTGAAGCATTAGATCCGTATCAAAATTTCGGAGTTATAGCAATAATAATCGTCCAATTCGGACCTCGTATGAGAAAGTTATGCCCATTTTTGTACCGAGGAAAAAATCTGCAGAAGCGTCAGAAATGCGAATCACATTTTTGGACCTGGAAGTCGCAGAGTGACGCAGAAACTGGGGCGAGAAATGCGACCAAAATGCAAACAGCAAAGGTGAAATGCGGTCCGTATTTTTGGCATTGGGGATCGCATTTTCGACCTGAAAAGGGTATTTTAACTCGATTTTTGACACTTTTTAAGTAGAATCCAATGCCCATCTTGTTCTATAAGACCCATTTTCGTTACCCATGAAGAGGAACACTTCCAAACACCATAGAATCACCATAAATCAACCTCAAAACTATATTCAAAGGAGATTTTCATGGACAAAATCTTAAAGGAAGAGTTTGTGTCATCTTAAACATACTTGGGGCCATAGAACTCGGATTGAAGCGAATCCTGAAGCAAATATTGGGAGATTTTCAAGAGGAATCTCGGGGTAAGTGTTCCTAACTAAATTTTGAGGAATTGCCTCAGTTCATCACTGTTTTTAGCAATTAATTGGTGATTTAAATTGAGAAAATTGTGGGAAAACCCTAAAGCTTAGACTTGAGGGTTGGAGGTCGATCCGGTGTCGGAATTCGACAAATTTTATATGGTTGAACTCGTATCGGAATGGGTTATCCAATTTTGTGGGTTTTGTACGATTACGAGAAGTGGGCCCCACTGGAAATTTTGAGTTAAATTTCGGATTTTAATCCGGAAAATTTGTAAGTTCATACGGAATTAGTTTCTACTATGTGTATTGAGTGTATTAAATTATTTGTGACTACATTTGAAGCCTTCGGACACAAAGTTTCAAGGAAAAGGTTTGTCGGAACCTCGAATTCAGTTGCAAAGCGAAGTAAGTGTTTGTTCTAACCTTAGCTTGAGGGATTAGGACTTGTTTGTTATGTGCTACTTGCTCAATTATTGGGAGAAAACGTATATGTGAGGTGACGAGTACCTATGCATTATTGTTTGGTTAAAGCATGGGGGTGGGACCCGTTCATTGTAATTTATTTCCTTCTCTGATCATAATACCCATGTGTAGACTAGTTACTTGCTAAATTGAATGTTCTATCTGTACTTATGGATTATCTGTGTAATTGAACATTGTTTCTGAGTCAGAGATTGGCACAGTGGAACCATTGTTGACATAAGAATTGATTTTACTTATTTTATCTCCCTGTTGTTATATGTGCATTGTTGCATGGTAAGGGAGAGTAAAAGCACGAAGGGTGATGCCGTGCCATATTTATTATTTTATGGTGAGATTGAGAGTAAAAGCACGAAGGGTGATGCCGTGCCATATTTACTGTTTTATGGTGAGATTGAGAGTAAAAGCACGAAGGGTGATGCCGTGCCATATTTACTGTTTTATGGTGAGGTTGAGAGTAAAAGCACGAAGGGTGATGCCGTGCCATATTTACTATTTTATGGTGAGATCGAGAGTAAAAGCACGAAGGGTGATGCCGTGCCATATTTACTGTTTTATGGTGAGATCGAGAGTAAAAGCACGAAGGGTGATGCCGTGCCATATTTACTGTTTTATGGTGAGGTTGAGAGTAAAAGCACGAAGGGTGAT
>MCJB01029681.1:358380-393416 GCA_002018475.1 Nicotiana obtusifolia | reverse complement strand
TGGGGGTGGATGGTGCAGAAAAAACGAAAAAACAAAAAATAGAAAATTGAAAATACAAAAAAAAGTAAAAAAGATAAATTGCGGGGGGTGGGTGGTGGGTGGTGCAGAAAAACGTAAAAAACAGAATGAGGCAACTTAAATAGCTTGATTCTCTTTTTAAACTTAGATAAAAAAAAACTAATGATGGGGCAACTAAGTAAATTTCTAGATAAGTTGGGTTGAGATACCTTTGTTTTGGTGAGTTTTATAGGTTGTATTTGGGCTACTTCATGGGTCAGAATGGACTATAAAAAATAATGGGTTAACTTGGGCTCAGCCCAAATAGACCCACGAGCTAAAATATTTGTAACCCAATCCATTAATCTCTGGGCGGGTTGGGTGGGTTGGATGATTTGGGCTCAAATTGCCACCCCTATAGCATGGTAATATTTTCATATCATCAGTTGGAAGTCTATTCTGAAGCATCCTTAATATCAAGAAAGAGATTTTGAAAATAATTTTCTTATGCCAAATCATACTAGTCGTAAGGCAACTATCCTTCAGTCTCGTCAAGTGTTGTCAAATATATTTGCATGAGAAAACTCAAGTAGTATTAATTGTCCGATGGCTAATCCTTTATTCCGTTATGAATATCGATCCTTAGAACATCATTGATAATATTTTCTGGGAGGGTGTCTTTGAGTTTAATAACATTTCAGACCCCTCCTTCAATAAAATGGTTCACCGACAGATTTCTTGGAGCTTTATAAAAGTGGGTAATCATGACCAAAGCATCCTTTAGCAGTCCAATTGTCCCACCAGAAGGACATCAAACTTGTACCAATCTTCCATAAGATGTATTTTCAGCTTTAACTTTTACATCCATAAGTCTCTTCTAAGTATGGGATTATCTATAATTCCAGTCTCTAAGTATCAGATGCTTCTTTTATAATACTTAGCTTCTAGGAATTCTCTAAGAAGATTGTTTCTATTCCTAAAATTCCACCAAGCTTTCGCAGAAAAGGTACGCAGAAATCATTGAAGGATCTAAAACTAGCTCCTCTCTTTTGAATAGGAAAGCATAAATTCTTCCAGGATGTCACGATCCAAAATCCATCTAGTCGTGATGGCACATAACAGAACCCACTAGATAAGTCAAATAACATTCAACACAATTCAAACGAGAATAATAAGAGTCAATGAGTAAAATAACTGAACTTCTATACAAAATTCTAACGATTGGTAATACAAGTCATTAGACACTAAGACATAGATTTACAAAGCTGATATGACAATAAATCAATATCTGTTTGGAATGTTCATAAATGAATTACGAATCTAAAGCTACTAAGGACAAGTGACAGCTATATCCGGAAGCAGGTACATCTTAGATGCCAACTCTCTCATACATAACAACATCAGCTTCAATTACATAGCTATTCAAATAAATTAGGGTACTTATTCTTCATTTCTTCCTCGGCCTCCCAGGTGGCCTCTTCAACTTGCTGGTTCCGCCTTAGTACTTTCACAGAGGCAATCTCTTTATTCCTCAACTTTCAAACTTTCATATCAAGAATGGAAACTAGAATATCTTCATAAGTCAATTCTTCATTAACCTCGATAGTCTCAACCGGAAGAATAAGCGACGGCTCCCCAACCACCTTCTTCAACATGGATACGTGGAAAATCAGGTGCACTAAAGACATCTCTGGAGGTAGTTCTAGCCTATACACCACCTGACCGACCCTCTGAATAATTCTGTACGGCCCGACATACCTCGGACTCAATTTTCCTTTCTTACCAAACCGCATTACACCCTACATAGGGGAAACCTCCAAGAATATCCAATTATCTTCTTTGAACTCCAAATCACTGCGACGAACATCCGAATAGGACTTCTGATGACTCTGAACAGTTCTCAGCCGTTATATAATAATCTTAACTTTCTCTATAGCCTGATGCATGATGTCTGGCCCTATCAACTCTGCTTCCCTAATCTCGAACCACCCAATGGGAGATCTACATCTCCTAATATACAAAGCCTCGAATGGTGCCATCTGAATTCTAGCATGATAATTGTTGTTGTAGGCAAACTCTATGAGCGGTAAATGATCATCCAAGCTTCCTCTGAAGCCGAGAACACAAGCGCGCAACATATCCTCGGGCGTATGAATAGTCCGTTCCGCCTGCCCATCAGTCTGCGGGTGAAAGGCTGTACTAAGATTCACTTGAGTACCTGAACCTTGCTGAAACGTCTTCCAAAAATTGTCCATGAACTATGCCCCTCGATATGAGAAACTAGAAACTGGAGCGCCATGCAACCTGACTAATTCCTTGATATACAACTGAGCGTACTGTTCTGCAGTGTCGGTAGCCTTAACGGGTAAGAAGTGTGCTGATTTCTTGTGCCAATCCACAATCACTCAAATCGGGTCGAACTTTCGAGGAGTGCGAGATAGTCCTACTAGAAAGTCCATATTGATCATCTCCATTTCCACAACAGAATTTCAATGTTTTGTGCAACCCACCGGGCCTTTGATGCTTAGCCATCACTTGCTAGCAATTTGGACATTTTTCCAAAAAGTCCGCTGCATTCCTCTTCATATCATTCCACTAGTAGACTTCCCTAAGATCATGATACATTTTTGTAGAGCCCGGAGACCATCTATATTTGGAATACATAGTCGTCCTTGGTACCTTAGTGTACCATCATCCACACCAAGAGAAATGGCTATGGTCTTATGTTTATGAATTCCCTCCTTCAATTGTACCAAAAATGGATCGTTGTACTGCTTCTCCTTGACTTCCACCACAAGCGATGATTTAGCCCTATTTTTCACAATCACCCCTCCTTCACTAGAGTCCGCAAGACGAACTCCCAAACTAGCCACCGATGAACCTCCTTGGCCAACAACCGTTGATATGCCTCCAAGTGAGCCAAACTACCCATAGTTTCCCGCTAAGAGCATTCGCCACAACATTAGCTTTCCCCGGATGATACAGAATATCGATGTCATAATCTTTGAGTAACTCAAGTGATCTTCTCTGTCTCAAATTCAATTCCTTCTATTTGAAAATATACTGAAGACTCGTATGGTCCATGAATATATCAACATGGGCCCCATAAAAATAATGACGCCAAATCTTCAACGCAAAGACCACCGCTGTAAGCTCTAAGTCATGTGTTGGATAATTCTTTTCATGGTTCTTGAGTTTCCTAGAAGCATAAGCTATCACCTTGCCATGTTGCATCAATACACACCCAATTCTGATTCCTGAAGCATCACAATATACAACAAACCCGTCCGTACCCTCTGGTAGGGTCAACACGGTGTTGTAGTCAACCTTGATTCAAATCTTGGAAGCTTCTTTCAAAAGAATATGAAAATTGGAGCTTAACCACCTTCTGCGTCAATTTAGTCAATGGAGAGGCAAGAGTTGAGAAGCCCTCTACAAACTTCCTGTAATATCCAGCTAAGCCCAAGAAATTGCGAATCTCTATTGGGGTAGTATGTCTAGGCCGATTCTTCACAGCCGCAATCTTCTGAGGATCAACCTCAATTCCTTCTATGGAGAAGACATGACCCAAGAACGTGACAGATTCAAGCCAAAATCAATCCCAAAACTTCACATATAACTGGTGCTGATATAAAGTCTGCAAAACTACCTTGAGATGATCGGCATGGTCCTCTCGACTTTGCGAATATACAAGGATATCGTCTATAACCTCTATCATGAATGATTCAAGCAAAGGCTTGAAGAATCGATTCATAAGATCCATTAAAGCTGGCGGGCCATTTGTTTGCCGAAAAGACATTACCAGAAATTTAACTTGCCCATACCGGGTCCTGAAAGCTGTTCTCAGAATATCCTACTCCCTAATCTTCTGGTGATAACTGGATCTTAAATCAATCTTGGAGAAATACTTAGCACCCTTTAATTAGTCAGACAAATCATATATCCTTGGCAGTGGGTGCTTATTTTGGATTGTAACTTTGTTGAGCTGCCAATAGTCAATACACATTCTTAGCGACCCATCCTTCTTTCTTACAAACAGAACCGGTGCGCCCCAAGGCGACACACTCGGCCGGATGAAACCCTTACGTAATAAATCTTTCAATTGTTCCTTTAGCTTCTTCAATTCTGCCGGTGCCATTCTGTAGGATGGAATAGATATAGGCTGCGTGCCCGAAATCACATCAATCCCAAAATCAATCTCTTTTTCTGACGGGATCCTAGGGAGCTCATCTGGAAAGACCCCCGGAAATTCATTCACAACCGACACAGGCTCAAGTGTAGGTGCCTCAGCACTGGTGCCCGTAACCCGGTCCAAATGGTAAATACACCCCTTGTTAATCATCTTCGTGGCCTTAAGGTAAGAAATAAACCTATCATTCGGCACCAAATCCTCCCCCTTCCATTCAATCACTGACTCATTGGGAAATTCAAACCTGACGGTTCTGGTTCGACAGTCAAGCTTGGCAAAACATGAATAAAGCCAATCTATTCTCATTATTACATCAAAATCAACCATCCCTAATTCAATGAGATCGGCCATGGTGTCCTGACCACGCACCATGATAACACAATCCCTATAAACTCACTCAGCCACAATAGACTCACCAACCAGAGTAGATGCAGAGAACGACTGATGGAGCTGTTCTGGTTCTATCCCAAATCCCATAGCAACATAGGACAAAGTGGAACCGGATCAATAAGAGCATACACATCATGAGATTGACACATATGGGGAAGCCTCTAAACTCTGGCGACCCCTCATAGCATAGAAATAACTGTGTCCTTTAGAACTTGTGCGCCACCTCTAGTTGCACTACGCCCTGCGGGTGCTGGGGTGCCTTGAGCTAGAGGAGGTGTTGCAGATGTAGTAGCTGTAGAACTGGCTGGCTGTGCTGTACCCCTGCCCATGCTCTGGTGAGACGAACGGCAATCCCTCTCAATGTGACCCCTCATAAAATACCCGTAACATATGGGCTGGTCCATGTAGCAGACCCCAAAGTGCATCTTCCTGCACCTAGGGCATGGGGGCCTCCCCTACTGTTGATTGGGCCCCAATGGCGGTGCACTTTCTGAAGACTGAGCAGAAGACTGGGATGGCCCCGATGATCCTCCGCTGAATGCTGACCTATCACCACCACCACAACCAGAAGAACCACCAAACTCGGCAGCACGGGCTGCCTTAGTCTCGACAGGCAAGAAATGATCAATGAAAGCATCGACAAACTCACTCTACCTCGTCGGAGGCTTCCCTCCTCACAAGAATCCTCCCACATTTCAAACAACGAATAGGCCACCCTTTTCAGGCAGTAGGAGGCCAACTCTGCTCCCTTTGTCTCAGTATCACGCATAACTCGGAGAGTCTTGTGCATCTCACAAATGAAGTCTTGGGGTTCCTCCTCAGGATCGGTACCTGTGAACACTGGAGGGTCTAACTGGAGAAATCTGTTCACCCTGGAACTAGTGGAATCTCTTGGCTGACTAGAAGAACTAGGTGCAACATTTGATCTCTAGGCATGGGAATCAACTATTTGAGCCAACATCTCTATGGCTCCCCTATGATCCCCATCAGATACATCGAAACCGGAAGCTAGGGCTGGAGGTGGATTTGGAATATCAGTTGGAGGGATCGTTCACCCTCAGTAGGTTTAGGGACAAGTGCGGTCTGATTAGGTCTAGTAGAATCAGGCAGCGCAGTAGTTGGGGGAATGTTCTCACCCCCCGGGTGCTCACATTCCTAAGCATGGTAGGTTTTGGACCAAACTTTTGATTTTTACTATAGCATTGGTTTGCTCATCTTTCCAAGGTGTAGGATTTTTCCTAAGTCTTTTGTATAATGGTTCGCAGACCTGTCTAATGTGTGGAATAAAATCAGCAACATAATTCAGACTTCCTAAAAATCTTTGAAGCTGGGTTTTGTCAGTGATTTCATTGGGGAATTTAGACGCGAACTCTATGGCTCTGCAGATAGGTTTGTAAATACGCTTCCTTATACTTATTTTATGTACCTTGTTTTCCATCTCTGATATAAAGCCATAACATAGGTTTGAATGTTTTATTCGCTACACGGGCTGGATAGTTTTTTGCTAGAGTTCGTTCTCCCCTATGGGTCACATTCGAGTTGTAGCTAATTGGCACTTTGATTTCCCTCTATGAGATTTAGATGGTGTTTAAGGTGGCTTATTGCCCGAGCAGCTTGTACTGGGTGAGATGAGGTTATTGGACTTGAGATTAGTGCGATCATAATTGTGATGGATTTATTAATGAGAAAATATCATTACTCAGTATAGAATGAGGTAATGGTTCTTGTCAGATGCAGTGAGCGATATGGAAATTGGAAGTTGAGGATCAAGGTTATGGTTCAGTATTGTTAGGGATGTCCCAAGCTTGGAGGAGCAAGGGAAAGAATTCAAAAGTTTAGAGTAACCTGACATTATCTTAGTGTCATCTAAGAACGGGGTCCTGTGTACGAGGCTTGTGTAATTAATTTCGGATTATTGATTTGTTTTACAAAATTAGTACGGTTGGTGGTATGGAGGTGCAGATTGCTACCTGGTGTAGAAGATCGTGGGAGCGTAGCCCACATGGAAATTGTATAAGTGCGACATGTTAGTCACTTGATTGTTAAGGATTGAAACCAAGTATGGGGATTCTTGTACTATTGCTAATGTGAGAGTTTATGCCTGAAAGGCGCTCTATTCATTTAGTTGTGGACTGTGGAAGTTTGGTTCGGATTGGATGGCTGCTCGTGTGTGTCATGAATAGGGCCATTATGGATCCTTGAAAAGTTGTTAGCCCAACATGGTATGATCAAATCGATTTGAGGTACGTTGGTGGAACTAATGTCAATTGTATGCTCTACATCAGGTTCGGGTATGTTCATTAAGCATAGCACTGTTTGTGGAGGAATCTTTGGGCATTGGATGTTATTCCCGTTGTTAGCTATTCCATGTAATACTCTATTGTGCTAGGTGGGTTGTGAGACGACTAGATTATTCGCACAGGTGTGGTAATCCTGTGTAGCTTGGGTGTTATATGATCAAGATGGCTCTCGAGATACCGATTATTCACTGCACCTTAGTCGTGCTTGAGTTTTGTAGCATATAGCGTTATTCATCTCCCCAGGGTTGTATTATGCATTTGGCGTACTTCTGGTCGATATTCGGGCGTTTCGTAAGTAAAAGCATTAAGGCTTGATGGGTTTTCATTATTGATTGTAATGTGAGTATCGGTTGGCACGCCGCCACGGATATGTTATTTGGATCGGGTGGCGCGCTGCCACAATATATTGTTTAAATCGGGTGGCACGCTGCCATGGATATGTCATATGGATCGGGTGGCACGCCTCCACTGTATATTGATTAGATCGGGTGGCACGCTGCCACGGGTATGTTGTGTTGATCGAATTGTGCGCCGCAACGATGTCATTTTTGGATCGGGTTGCATGCCGCAACAGTGAGATGTTAAGCACACTTTGTTATACTTATTTTGTGTACCTTGTTTCCCATCTCTGAGATTAGGCCATAACATAGGTTTGAATGTTTTACTCATTACACGGGCTGGATGGTTCTTTGCTAGAATTCGTTCTCCCCTATGGGTCACATTTGAGTTGTAGCTAGTTGGCGATTTAATGGCACTGTATGAGATTTAGACGGTGTTTGAGGTGGTTTATCACCCGAGCAGCTTGTACTGGGTGAGATGAGTTTATTGGACCTGAGATTAGTGCGATCATAATTATGCAAGGTTTATTAAAGAGAAAATATCATTACTTAGTTCAGAATGAGATAATGGTTCTTGTCAGATGCAGCGAGTGATATGGAATTTGGAAGTTAAGGATCAAGGTTACGGTTCAGTATTGTTAGGGATGTCCCGAGCTCGGAGGAGCTAGGGAAAGGATTCAGAAGTTCAGAGTAAGCTGACATTATCTTAGTGTCACCTGAGAACGCGGTCCTGTGTACGAGGCTTGCGTATTGAATTGCGGATTCTTGATTTGCTTTACAGAATTAGTACGGTTGGTGGTATGGAGGTGCAGACTTTGCTACCTGGTGCAGAAGATCGAGGGAACGTATCCCACGGGGAAATTGTATGAGTGTGACATGTTAGTCACTTGATTGTTAAGGATTGAAACCAAGTATGAGGATTCTAGTACTATCGCTAATGTGAGAGTTTATGCCTAAAAGGCGCTCTATTCATTTATTGGTGGACTGTGGGAGTTTGGTCCGGATTGGACGTTTGCTCCTGTGTGTCATGAATAGGGCCATTATGGATCCTTGAAAGGTTGTTGGCCTAGCATGGTATGATCAGAATCGGTTTGAGGTCCGTTGGTGGAACTAATGTCAATTATATGGTCTACATAAGGTCAGGTGTGTTCATTCAGTATAGCATTGTTTGTGGAGGAATCTTTGGGCATTAGATGTTATTCCCGTTGTCTGCTATTAAATGTAATACTCTATTGTGCAAAGTGGGTTGTGTGACAACTTGATTATCCGCACATATGTGGTGATCCCGTGTAGCTTGTGGTGTTATATGAGCAAGATAGTTCTCTAGATGCAGGTTATTCATTGCACCTTAGTCGTGCTTGAGTTCTGCAGCATATAGCGTTATTCGTCTCCCTAGGGTTGTATTATGCATTTGGCGTGCTTATGGTCGATATTCGGGCGTTTTGTAAGTAAAAGCATTAAGGCTTGATGGGTTTTTCATCATTGATTGTTACGTGAGGATCGGTTGGCATGCCGCCATGGATATGTTATTTGGATGGGGTGACACGCCGCCACGGTATATTGTTTAGATCGGGCGGCACGCTACCACGGGTATGTTGTGTTGATCGAGTTGTGCGCCGCAAAGATGTCATGTTTGGATTGGGTTGCATGCCGCAACAGTGAGATGTTAAGTACGCTTCCTTATACTTATTTTGTGTACCTTGTTTCCCATCTCTGAGATAAAGCCATAACATAGGTTTTAATGTTTTTTTTGTTACACGGGCTGGATGGTTCTTTGCTAGGGTTCGTTCTCCCCTATGGGTCACATTCGAGTTGTAGCTAGTTGGCGCTTTGATGGCACTAGATGAGATTTAGGCGGTGTTTGAGGTGGCTTATCGCCCGAGCAGCTTGTACTTGGTGAGATGAGTTTATTCGACCTGAGATCAGTGCGATCATAATTATGCAGGGTTTATGAAGGAGAAAATATCATTACTCAGTTCATAATGAGGTAATGGTTCTTGTTAGATGTGGTGAGCGATATGGAAATTGGAAGTTGAGGATCAAGGTTACGGTTCAATATTGTTAGGGATGTCCCGAGCTCGGAGGAGCGAGGGAAAGAATTCAGAAGTTCAGGGTAAGATGACATTATCTTAGTGTCACCTGAGAACGGGGTCCTGTGTACGAGGCTTGTGTATTGAATTGCGGATTCTTGATTTGCTTTACAGAATTATTACGGTTGGTGGTATGGAGGTGCAGACTTTGCTACCTGGTGCAGAAGATCGTGGGAGCATATCCCACATAGAAATTGTATAAGTGTGACATGTTAGTCACTTGATTGCTAAAGATTGAAACCAAGTATGGGGATTCTGGTACTATCGCTAATGTGAGAGTTTATGCCTGAAAGGCGCTCAATTCATTTTCTTGTGGACTGTGGAAGTTTTGTCCAGATTGGACGGTGGCTCGTGTGTGTCATGAATAGGTCCATTATGGATCCTTGAAAGGTTGTTGGCCTAGCATTGTATGATTAGAATCGGTTTGAGGTCCGTTGGTGGAACTAAAGTCAATTATATGCTCTACATAAGGTCGGGTGTGTTCATTCCGCATAGCACTGTTTGTGGAGGAATCTTTGGGCATTAGATGTTATTCCCATTGTCTGCTATTAAATGTAATACTCTATTGTGCCAGGTGGGTTGTGTGACGGCTTGATTATTCGCACGTGTGTGGTGATCCCGTGTAGCTTGTGGTATTATATGAGCAAGATGACTCTCGAGATGCAGGTTATTCATTGCACCTTAGTCGTGCTTGAGTTTTGCAGCGTATATCATTATCCGTCTCCCCACAGTTGTATTATGCTTTTGGCGTGCTTGTGGTCGATATTCAGGCATTTCATAAGTAAAGGAATTAAGGCTTGATGGGTGTTTCATTATTGATTATTATGTGATGATTGGGTGGCATGCCACCATGGATATGTTATGTGGATCGGGTGGCCTGCCGCCACGGGTATATTGTTTAGATCGGGTGGCACGCCGCCGCGGGTATGTTGTGTGGATCGAGTTGCGCGCGCAACGATGTCATGTTTGGATCGGGCTACATGCCGCAACAGTGTCATATTTGGATCGGGTTTCACGCCGTAACAGTGAGATTTCCTTATACTTATTTTGTGTACCATTTTTTACCATCTCTGAGATATAGCCATAACATCAGTTTGGCTGTTTTATTCATTACAGGGCATGGATGGTTCTTTTCTAGAGTTTGTTCTCCCCTATGGGTCACATTCGAGTTGTAGCTATTTGGTGCTTTAATGGCGCTGTATGAGATTTTAGACAGTGTTTGAGGTGGCTTATTGCCCGAGCAACTTGTATTGGGTGAGACGAGGTTATTGGACCTGGGATTAGTGCGATCAAATTTATGTAGGGCTTATAAAAGAGAAAATATCGTTAATTAGTTCAGAATGAGGTAATGGTTCTTTTCCGGTAGAGAGACACCATGATTTATTGATTTGGCTGGTGGTGATGAGTTTCTATGCATCTCTTTCGTATTGGCAGTATTGCGAGAGTTGGAACAAGGCTTATATGTGTTATGAGGTGCAATGCAGGCATCTAATTTGTTAAATTGCAGCTATTGTGGTCGGAGGATGTTATTATGGGAAGACGACGTATATGGTGCATGGTGTAATTTCAGCATAGGTGCATGATAATGTTTTGGTACAGTGTGTAGTGATTGATATGGTGTTCAGTTGCCAATTATGAACCAGGTCCATTCATAGTGTACAAAGACACAGGCATAATTCGGGCACAATGCATGCACGTGAAGGAGATAAGCGTAAGTGGTTATATCTGATATCTCCTGAACGAAAAGGTTGCATAATTGATAAGTAGAATGACTCCTTACTCGAGAGAACACTATCCTAGATAAGGGAGGAGTTAGAAGTTGAAGATAACTAGAACTCTTCCACCAATGAAGAGTATAGCATTAGAATTCTAGTTATTTTCTATTTTACCAACTCTATAAATTGCAGGGTGTTCTCATTTTACATGTACGCACAGAAACTAAAGTAAAACGTGAGTTAAGAGAAAAATAGCAACACATTTTACAAGAAATTCTTGTGTGATTCAAGTGTGCGAACCTGAAGCTACATGAACCAGATAGAAGAACCAGTTCCAAATGTCTGTCTTCTACTCTAGTTTCATTGTAGTGGGTGTTTTAAATTGTACCTTTCAGCTTTATCTAAAAGCAATAGTACTAGTTACTCTGAGTGTTGTATTCAATTTAGAGTTAACTTGAAGTTGTCGCAACAGCTAGAGGCTGGTTGCCACAAAGGGTTAGAGGTAATCCGTAGGTTTACAAAAGAGTGTTGTAAATGCTGTTTTTGGCTCGGTGATTAGTGAAGTGTTGGGAAAAATCCTACTGGGTAGTAGGTCATAGTTTTTTCACCTTTTGAGCCAGGTGTTTTCCACGTAAAATACTTGTGTTCTTTACTTTCCGCATTTATTATTCCGCAACAGTAGTATAAGGAACACATAGAAGAACTAGGTCCTTCAATAATCTATGCACGCAAAAAATTGGACACCACACAAATCACCCCCATCTTGTGTGGTATTGAAGTATAAAACGTCAACTGGTGTTAGAGCCGGTTATCGTTGAAGAGGCTTACACCTTAGGAGAAGATCAACATGAGTGCACCACCTGAAAACTGGAAAGGGCAATCCACTACTAGGACACCACTCTTTAATGGCCAGTACTGCTCTTAGTGGAAAAACAGGATGAGAGATCGCACTATAGGAGAGGACTATGAGCTACGGGACATTTTTACTGATGGTCCACTGGCTACCTCGAAGAAAAATGCTGAAGGGGTAGAAGTGTCAAAGACAAGAGCGGATTGCACTGCTGAGGACTTGAAGAAGTGGGAGAGGAATGCTAAAGCCAAGAAATGTCTTGTATATGGACTAGGTCAAAATGATTACAGCAGAAACTAAAGTTGTGCCATTGCTAAGAAAATTTGGGACACACTGCAAGTGGCTCACGAAAGAACACCTCAGGCGAAGAGATCCAGAGGAACTCTACCGTACTCTCAGTATGAGAACTTTGCTATAAAGGAAGGAGAAACCATTCAAGAAAAGTACACAAGGTTCACAACATTGACAAATGAGCTAAAATCTCTTGGAAGGATTAAACCTGAAGAAGATAGAGTCGAGAAGATACTGACTAGGTTTTTGCCTATCAGTTGGGAGAGCAAAATCACTGCCATCCAGGAATCAAAGAATAATTCCACTCTCCCACTGGACGAATTAATTGAAAATTTCACTGCTTATGAACTTAAGAGACAAACCATGAAGATGTATTAAGAAGGAAAGGAGCTTGGCACTCAGAATCACTAAAGGTTCTGATGTAGAAGATGATGAAATGGCTATGATCACCAAGGACTTCAAGAAGTACCTGAGGAGAGGAAAGGGTTTGTCAAGAAGTGGAAGCTATAGCAAGTCAAAAGCTCCTGAGAAACAAACCAATGATGGCTGCTACAAGTGTGGAAAGACTGATCATCACATCAAGAACTGTCCTTTGTAGGAAATTGAATGGAAGAAGAAAAGAGCTGAAGGAAGGAATGTGGTGCCAATTACGCTTGAAGAAACAACATCAAAACATAAAAAATGAGCGGAACACAACCCAAACCTATCTGAAACTTACCCGAGCCCCTCGGGACACCATATGAATATACCATTAAGTCAAAAAATATAATACAGACCTACTCGAACCCTCAAATTCCTCATAACAATATCAAAATCATGAATCGCACCTTAAATCAAACTTAATGAACTTTTGAACTTTCAACATCCAAAACTCGTGTCGATCAAATCAACTCAGAATGACCTCAAATTTTGTACACAAGTTCCAAATGATATAATAAATAAATTCCAACTCCCGAAATCAGAATCCGAACCCGATAACATCAACATCAACATTCGGTCAACCCTATGAACTTTCTTATCACGACCCAAAACTCCACATATCGTGATGGAACTATCATGGTATTAGGCAAGCCGACATCTACAAATAATTATGTATTTTTAAATGGAAAAAATGTGAAACAGGCTTAACAGTAATAACCCTAAAAATTAATCGATAATGAAAATAACGCAACTCAATACAAAATCCCCCAAAATCTGGGTGTCATTGATTACGTGAGCTTCTAAATGACAATACAGTCCAACTGCTTAAAAATAACTATCTAGAAGGATAAAATAGTGCTAGAATAAAAGAAAAGAAGGAGAGTCGAGGTCTGCGGACGCCAAAGCAGCTACCTTAATAGTCTCCAACCGTTGCAGCTCTAAATCTAGCAACCGCCGTGTCTAGAAGTACCTGAATCTGCACACAAGTATAAAGTGTTGTATGAGTACAATCGACCCAATATATTCACTAATTAACATGACTAACCTTGGGCTAAAAGTAGTGACGAGCTTAGAAAGGTACAGTCTAAATCCAGACAAATACCAATTATAACTCAGAAAGAAATCCAATAATGAATTTGTAGACAGTTTAGAAATGCAGATATGCTTTCAAGTAATTAACAATTTAAGCTCAACATAGATAAAATATTCCAAGAATGACTGATATGAGGAATATTACATCTCTATATCTATATGTCAAAAGTGCATGCCACATGTAACACATCACAATGATAACCTCACGTACTCACACTCTCAGAGTACTCAATATGACTATCTCAACTCTCACTCGTCACACTCGGTCACTTAACACTATGCGGTACCTGCGCTCATTATTGGGATGTCAGACTCCGGAGGGGCGGATCATGCCTAAGCACTAATAAACCCTGTTGTAGGCTGCAGCCCGATCCCATTATGAGTCAATAACACTTGCTGCGACATGTTGCTCAATTCCATCATGAATCAATAATACCAGCTGCGGCATGCAGCCCGATCCCATCAAGAATCAATAATACTCTCTGTGGCACGCATCCCGATCGCATCAATATCACGCACAAACAAGCTCTCGTCCTCACTCAATCATCAATCTCTCCAGTCTCTTGGGCTCACAACACTCATGCCAATCAGCCCAAAACAATGGTACATGATGTAACAAAAAATGGTAACAGAGACTGAGATATGATATGCATATGATGAATGTGATTGATTACATAACTGCAATTTAAGCAAATAACTCAACAGCAAAAGAACGACCTCTGTGGGTCCCAATAGTACCAGCATATAGCCTAAACATGATTTCTAACATAAATCACAGCTCAAATTCTATAGCACATGGAGTAAACATGAATAATAACAAGATTAGGTGATTACACAGTTCTGTGAAATTGATCGAGTCACAATTACTACGGTGCGCACCCACACGACCGTTACCTAGCATGTGCGTCACCTCAACACCAACCACATAACACGTATTTCAGGGATTCATACCCTCAGAACCAAGTTTAGAAGTGTTACTTACCTTAAACCTTGCAAATCTGTACTCCAAAAAGCCCTTTCCTTGTGAATCGGCCTCCGAACGACTCGAATCTAGCCAAAAACAACTCAAGACAATCAACACAAGCTATAGGAATCAATTCCATATGATAAGCTAGGTACTTTAATAAAAATCAAAAAGTCAACCCAAAAAGTCCACCCCGGGCCCACATCTCGAAACCCGACAAAATTAACAAAATCCGAACACCAATTCAATAGCGAGTCCAACCATACCAAAATTACTTGATTCCGATCTCAGCTCGACCTTTCAATCCTCAAATTATACTTTACGAAGTTTCTACAGTTTTCCCCAATTTATTCAACCCAAAATACTAATTAAATGATAAAATAGCTTCATGTACATTAACCAATCCGAGTTAGAATCACTTACCCTAATTAATTCTTTAAAAATCCATCCAAGAATTGCCTCAATCCGAGCTCCCAAAGTCCAAATATGAGATAATACTCTAACCCTCACATTAAAATCTTATATTCTGCCCATATGTTCCTTTTCGCGATCGCATGAAATGCTTCGCCATCGCGAAGCACACATTTACAAACTGCCAAGTTAACTTTTTATAAACGCAGAACTCCACACGTGAATGCGAATCACAGACTCATCAACCTACGCGATCGCAGACCTCTTCATGCGATCGCGAAGAACAAATCGCGTGGACCCCCAACCTCCTCCTTTCTTCTTTGCGGATGCGACCCAACACACGCATTCACGATTCATAAAATGCTAAAGCTCCGCGATCGCAGTCCCATTCTCGCGATCGCATGGAACAAACCTCCACCGATCGCCAAATAACTCTTTGTTATCGCGATCTTCCACTCGCGATCGCGTATAAGGAAAGCAACAACGGTTATGGCAGCAACTTCAGCAATACTTTCAAGTCAATTTCAATCCGTTAACCATCCGAAATCCACCCGAGGCCCTCGGGACCTCAACCAAACATACCAACAAGTCTTAAAACATCATACGAACTCGCTCAAAGCCTCAAATCACATCAAACAATGCTGAAACCACGAATCGCACATCGATTCAAGCCTAACGAACTTATAGACTTCAAACTTCCAAAACAAATGCCGAAACATACCAAACCAACTCCGATTAACCTCAAATTTTTCACACAAGTCACAAATGACACAACAGACCTATTCCAACTTCAAAAACCAACAAATCAAGTTTGGTAGGAACAAAGTCATCTCACGGTCAAACTTCTGAACTCACAAAACCTCAACTTTTTCAACTTTCATCAATTCAAGCCAAAGTCACCTACGAACCTCCAAATCAATATTCGGACACACCCCTAAGTCCAAAATCACCATAAGGAGTTATCGGGTTCATCAAAACTCAATTCCGGAGTCATTTACACATATGTCAATATCCAGTCAACTTTTTCAACTTAGGCTTCCAACCTTGGGACTCAGTGTCCCAATTCATTCCGAAACATCCCCGGAGCTAAACCAACCACCCCGGCAAGTTACATGACAATAAAAAAACACATAATAGGCAATAAATGGAGGAACGAGGCTATAATACTTAAAACGACTGGCCGGGTCGTTACATCCTCCCCCTCTTAAGAAAATGTTCATCCTCAAACGGGTCTAGAATCATACCTCGAGTCTCTAATAGGCATGGATATCTGCTCTACATCTCCCGCTCGGTCTCCCAAGCAGCCTCTTTGACTGGTTGATCTCTCTACTGCACCTTCACTGAAGCTATGCTCTTTGACCTCATCTTTCGAACCTCCCAATCCAAAATAGCGATGGCTCCACATCATAAGTCAAATCATCATCTGACTGAACCGTGCTGAAGTCCAAAACATTAGACGGATCGCCGAAATACTTCTAGAGCATGGAAACATAAAACACTAGATGAACACTCGATAGACTAGGTGGCAATGCAAGCTTGTAAGCCACCTCCCCAATCCTCTCAAGCCCCTCATAAGGCCCAATATACCGAGGGATCAACTTGCTCTTCTTCCCGAACCTCATAACCCCCTTCATGGGTGAAACTCTAAGCAATACCTTCTCCCTCACCACGCAAGTAACATCACGAACCTTTCGATCGGCGTAACTCTTCTATCTAGATTGCGTCAAGTGAAGCCGATCCTGAATCAACTTAACATTAAGCATCCTTAACCAAGTCAGCACCCAATAGCCTAACCTCACCTGGCTCAAACCAACCAACTGGAGACCGACACCGTCTCCCAAACTAAGTCTCATACGGAGCCATGTGTATACTCGGTTGGTAGCTAGTTTTGTAGGAAGACTCTACAAGTGGTAGAAACTGATCCCAAGAACCCCCGAAATCCATGACACAAACGCGTAGCATATCCTCCTATATCCGGATGGTGCGCTCGGACTGTCCGTCCGTCTGAGGGTGGAATGATGTACTCAACTCAACCTGTATGCCCAACTCGCTGCATTGCTCTCCAAAGCTGTGATGTAAACCGTGTGCCCCGATTTGAAATAATGGATACTGGTACATTGTGAAGGCGAACAATCTCGCGGATATAGATCTCAGCCAACCACTCTGAAGAATACTGGAATGAAATGTGCAGAGTTAGTCAATCAGTCCACAATCACCCAAATAGCATCAAACTTCTTCAAAGTCTGTGGGAGTCCAACTACGAAGTCTATGGTGATATGCTCCCATTTCCACTCCGGAATCTCAAGCCTCTGAAGCAAATCGCCCGGCCTCTGATGGTCGTACTTCACATGCTGACAATTCAAGCACGGAGCTACAAACTCCACTATGTCTTTCTTAATCCTCCTCCACTAATAGTGCTGCCTCAAGTCCTGATACATCTTCGTGAAACCCTGATGAATGGAATACTGTGAACTGTAGGCCTCTTTAAGAATCAACTCACGTAACCTATCTACATTGGGCACACAAATTCGACCCTGCAACTACAATACCCCATTATCCCCTATACAAACCTCCTTGGCATCACCGTGCTGAACCGTGTCCTTAAGGAAAAGCGAATGGGGGTTGTCGTACTGACACTCTCTAATGCAGTCATACAAGGAAGACTGAGAAACCACACAAGCTAGAACTCGGCAAGGCTCTGAAATATCTAACCTTATGAACTGATTGGCCAAGGCCTAAACATCTGACGCAAGCGTCTCTCACTAATAGGAATAAATGCAAGGCTACCCACACCCACCTCCTTTCTACTCAAGGCATCGGCTACCATATTGGCCTTCCCCGGATGATATAGAATGGTAATATCATAGTCCTTTAGTAGTTCCAACCATCTTTGCTGCCTCAAATTTAGATCCTTTTGTTTGAAAAAGTGCTGAAGACTCCGATGACCGTAAATACCTCACAAGACACACCGTAGAGATTATGCCTCCAAATCTTCAATGCATGAATGATGGCTGCCAACTCCAAATCATGAACATGGCAGTTCTTCTCATGAGACTTCAACTGGCATGAAGCATAAGCAATGACTCTACCCTCTTGCATCAAGACACAACCAATACCGATCCGAGAAGCATCATAATACACTGTATAAGAACTCGATGCTGAAGGCAAAATTAGAACTGGAGATGTGGTCAAGCAGTCTTGAGCTTCTAAAATCTCTCCTCACACCCATCCGACCACTTGAATGGAGCACCCTTTTGGGTCAACTTGGTCAAAGGTGCTGAATGGACGAGAAACCCTCCATGAAGCGACGATAATATCCGGCCAAGTCGAGAAAACTCTGAATCTCAGTATTTGAGGATAGTTTGGGCCAACTGTGAACCGCCTATATCTTCTTTGGATCCACCTTAATCCCCTCATTGGAAACCACGTTCCCTAAGAAACGCCACCAAACTGAGCCAAAACTCACACTTGGAGAACTTGGCATAAAGTTTCTTCTTCCTCAACCACTGTAGTACAATCCTCAGATGCTGTGCATGCTCCTCCTGGCTACACGAGTACACTAGGATATCATCAATAAATACTATGACAAACGAATCAAGATATGGCTGGAATATACTGTTCATTAGATGCATAAATGCTGCTGGGGCATTCGTCAGTGGAAATGACATCACAAGGAACTCATAGTGACCATAGGTGGTCTTGAATGCCATCTTCAGAACATCCGAGTCCCAAATATTCAACTAGTGATACCCAGACCTCAAATCAATCTTAGAGAACAGTCTAGCTCCCTAAAGCTAGTCAAATAATTCATTAATGCGTGGCAAAGGATACTTGTTCTTAATTGTAACCTTGTTCAGCTGCCTATAGTTGATGCACATCTGCATAGTACCATCCTTCTTCTTCACAAACAAAATCGGTGCACCCCTAGGCGACACACTAGGCCTAATGAACCCCTTGTCAAGAAGCTCCTGAAGTTGCTCTTTCAATTCCTTCAACTCTTTTGGTGCCATACGATACAAAGGATTGGAAATGGACTGAGTACCCAGCACCAAGTCAATACTAAAATCAATTTTCCTATCGGGTGGCATGCCAGGTAGGTCTGCAGGAAACATATTCAAAAAGTCTCGCACTACCAGAACAGAAGCAGTGATAGAAGTATCAACACCAACATCCCTCACAAAAGCCCAATATGACAAACACCCGTTCCCAACCATCCGTTGGGCGTTCAGATATGAAATAACCCTGCTGGGAATATAGTCTAAAAAACCTCTCCATTCGATAGGTAACCCCGGCATTGCCAACATCATGGTCTTAACGTGACAATCCAGAATAGCATGACATGGGGATAACCAATCCATACCCAGAATCATGTTGAAATCAACCATAATAAGCAATAAGAGATCAACTCTAGTCTCCAATCCCCCAATAGTCACCACACACAACCGATACATACGGTCCACAACAGTATAATCGCCCAGCGACATAGATTCATGAACAGGTGAAACTAAGGACTCACGGGGCATATCAAGATAACGATCAAAATATGATGATATATACGAATAAGTGGAACTAGAGTCAAATAATATAGAAGCATCCATGTGGTATACTGAGATAATAGCTGTGATCCTTTGGTCTGAAGCAACTCCTTTTGGCCTGGCAGGGATAGCATAGGTTCGAGCCTGACCGCCACCTAATCGACCTCTCTTTTTAGGGCTACCTCTAGCTGCCTGAACCCCAACCCGAGTTAGCTGAGTGAGTGGTGAACTAACTGGCGTGAAAGTCGCATCTTGATTCCTCTGCTGAACTGGACCTCCCAAAAGATGGGGAAAATACCTCTTCACATGACCAAACTCTCCACACCCAAAGTAACTCCACTTTGATAATGGCGGCGATTATTAAAGCCGACCCCGAGAATTGGAATAACTACTAGAGGGACCTAGCACAGATAAACCCTGAACTGATGGAGCACGAGATGAACTCTAAGCTAGGAGGCGACTGACCTAGATGAGCACTGTATGAACCATGGCTAGCTGATGCACCACGATTAACCGGACGAGCCATCTGAGCGGACCTATAAGGACAACCCCTATTGTGGTGGGACTGCCTCTAAAAGTAACACCGCTGAAATTGCCCAAACCATGAGGCCTCTTGGCCTCCCTTTCCTCACATTCCTGACTATGGACTTGCTCTAGCCGTCGAGCAATATCAACCACCATATCGAACCTAGCACCTGTTGCAATCTCTCGAGTCATGACAAAACGTAGTCCATAGTTGAGGCCATAAATGAACCTCCTAATCCTCTGCCTCTCTGTGGAAACTAACCAGATTGTGTTATGAGCCAACTCTGAAAATCTCATCTCATACTGGGTCACGAACATACACTCTTAGCGTAGCTGCTCAAGCTGCCTAAGCAACTCCTCTCTTCGGGTCGGTGGTACAAACTTCTCCAAGAAGAGAACGGAGAACTTGTGCCACGTAAGAGGTGCAGCACCGGCTGGCCTGCTCCACTCATAGGCCTCCTACCATCTGAAGGCTACCCCCGATAGCTGAAAAGTAGTAAATATGAGACACCACGAGTCTCTAGCTACACCGCAATGCAAAGAATACCACTATAGCTGAAAAGTCCTGAGCATTCTCTGACTCAGTCCTACTGAATGATGGAGGCTTGAGCCTCCCAAATTTCTCTAGTCTCTTCTGCTCCTCATCACTCATAGGAGGACCTATCTGGGCCTGAGCAACTACAACCAACTGGGATGGTAGTACCCCCAATGTCTGAAGTCCCTGCACCACCTGCTTTGGAGTACGGGTGGCGGGAGTCTGAGCACCTCCCCCGGCCGGAGAAGTGGCTGGTGCGGCCTGAACTGAAACCGCCTGAGCAAGGATAGTTTATACCATCAATATCTGGGTTAGAGTCTCCAGAAGGACTGGAATCACAATGGGCATAGCTGGTTTCTGAGTTGGTCCCACCGGCTCAACCACTTCTGGAATATGCTCCTGAGCTTGAGCAACTAGTGGATCTACAAGTGCTACCCTTGCTGCTGTACGAGCTGCACCTTGGCCCCTACCACAGTCCTGACTTCTCGTGGCCCTAGCTTGTGGTACTGGTGGCCGTCCGCCAGATCTGGTAGCACGTGACCTCACCATCTGTGAGAGAATAGAATGACAAACATTTTTGGAATCAACAAATCCGCATGACAAGAATACAAGAAAGTGATGTTTCCTAATGGTTTGGCAACCTCCCGAAGATAAGTACAGACGTCTCCTTGCCAATCCGCAAGGCTCTATTAAACCTGCTCATGACTCGTGAGACCTTTGTAACCTAGGCTCTGATACCAACTTGTCACGACCCAAAACTCCACATGTAGTGATGACGCCTATCATGGCACTAGGCAAACCGACATCCACAAATAACAATGCATTTTTAAATTGAAAACAAGGTGAAATAGGTATAACAGTAATAATCCTCATAATTAACCGATAATGAAAATACTGCAACGCAATACAAAATCCCCCAAAATCTGGGTGTCACTGATTACTTGAGCTTCTAAATGACAATACAGTCCAACTGCTAAAAATAACTATCTAGAAGGATAAAATAGTGCTAGAATAAAAGAAAAGAAGGAGAGTCGAGGTCTGCGGACGCCAAGGCAGCTACCTCAATACTCTCCAACCGATGTAACTCTAAATCTAGCAACCGCCGTGTCTAGAAGTACCTGAATCTGCACACGAAGTGTAAAGTGTAGGATGAGTACAACCGACCCAATGTACTCAATAAGCTACAGGACTAACCTTGGGTTGAGAACAGTGACGAGCTTAGAAAGGTACAACCCAAATCTAGATAAATACCAATTATAACTCAAAAAGAAATCCAATAATCAATTTGTAGATAGTTTAGAAATGCAGACATGCTTTCAAGTGATTAATAGTATAATCTACACGGATAAAATATTCCAAGAATGACTGATATGAGGAATATTACATCTCTATATCTATATCTCAAAAGTGCATGCCACATGTAACACAACATAATGATAACCTCACGTACTCACACTCTCAGAGTACTCAATCTGAATGTCTCAACTCTCACTCATCACACTCAGTCACTCAGCACTATATGGTACCTATGCTCACTGCTGGTATGTCAGACTCCGGAGGTACGGATCCTGTCCAAGCGCGAATAAAACCTGCTGCAACACGCAGTGCGATCCCATCATGAGTCAATAATGCTTGCTGTGGCATGCAGCCCGATCCATAAAAAATCAACAATACATGCTGCAGCGTGCAGCCCGATTCCATCATGAATCAATAATACTCGCTGCGGCGCGCAACTAGATCCCATCAATATCACTCACAAACAGGCCCTCGACGTCACTCAGTCATCATCTTTCCAGTCTCTCAGGCTCACAACACTCATGCCAAATCAACCTAAAACCGTGACACATGATGTAACAATAAATGATAACAGAGATTGAGATATGATATGCAAATAATGAATGTGACTGAGTACATAACTACAATTTAAGAAAATAACTCAACAGCAAAAGAACTACCATTATCGGTCTCAACAGCACTAACATATAGCCTAAACATGATTTCTAATATAAATCACAGCTCAAATTCTCTAGCACATGGAGTAAACATGAATAATAGCCAGATTAGGTGATTACACAATTCCACGGAATTACCGAGTCACAATTACTACGGTGCGTGCCCACATGCCCGTCACCTAGCATGTACGTTACCTCAACACTAACCACATAACACGTATTTCTGAATTCATACCCTCAGAACCAAGTTTAGAAGTGTTACTTATCTCAAACCGTGTAAATCTCTACTCCAACAAGCCCTTGTCTCGCGAATCAGCCTCCGAAAGACTCGAATCTAGCACGAACAACTCAATACAATTAACACAAGCTATAGGAATCAATTCCATATGATAAATCTAGGTTCTTTAACAAAAGTAAAAAAGTCAACCCCGGGCCCACGTCTCGGAACCCAACAAAATTAACAAAGTCCTAACACCCATTTAACCACGAGTCCAACCGTACCAAAATTACTCGATTCCGATCTCAACTCAACCTTCAAATCCTCAATCTATACTTTATGAAGTTTGTACAATTTTCTCAATTTTTCCAACCCAAAACACCAATTAAATGGTAAAAACAATGATAGGTTCATGTATATTAACCAAATCCAAGTTAGAATCACTTACCCCAATCAATTCCTTGAAAAACACTCCAAGAATCGCCTCAATCCTAGCTCCAAAGTCCAAATATGAAATAATACTCTAACCCCCATTTTGAAATCTTATATTCTTCCTAGATGTTCCTCTTTGCGATCGCGAGAAATGCTTCACGATCGCGAAGTACAAATTTACAAGCTGCCAAGTTAACTCTTCACGAATGTAGAACTCCACGCGCGAACGCAATGCACGGGATCATCAACCTACACAACTGCAGATCCTTTCACGTGATCGCGAAGAACAAATCGCGTGTACCCCTAGCCTCCTCCTTTCTTCTTCACAGACGCGACCCAACACACGCGTTCGCGATTGATAAAATGCAAAAGCTCCATAATCCAGACCCATTCTCGTGATCGCATAGAACAAACATCCACCAGCCTGTCACGACCCGACCGAAGGGCCGCGACATGGCACCGGACCCTGCTCGCAGAGTGCCGGCGTACCCTTCATATATGCTATCCTATTTTCTTTGCCACTTAGATGGCCGGTGAATGCCCATATTCAAAACAACAATGACCATAATTAACTGCATCATGACGTGGACATACATACACAACAACAACATACCACGGCCGACTCGGCCATTGTACAAAAGTTATATAACAGCATACATGGGCTTGCCAACCAGGCAATTCAACTGTACATAAGTTGTCCTAACACTTATCTATACATACACTGACATTTGTCCATGCACTACTGACATTGTCTAAGAGCCTCTACTAGAACATACACTATACAACTTATGTCTGAACAAGGCCCCGACATGCCCAAGACGCCTATACAAAATGCATACCAAGACTGTAGCAAGTCCGAAGGATGAACCTTGCTGATATCTGCTAAACTGGATGGCCTACTGTGGTGGAGGAGCTCCGTATATCAGTCTATCAGGATCTGCAGCACGACATGCAGCATCCACAAATAGAGGACGTCAGTACGGACAATGTACTGAGTATGTAAAACAGGGAACAAAATGTGAGAGCAATAATGAGCATCAGGATAGAAACATATAACCTGAAATAAATGAATTGCCTCTGAGGGCGGCTAACCATGACATATTCGTAGAACTTATGCATATACACATAACCTTTATGATCATATTCATATTCATTATCATTATCACCGTCTTATATTGACGCCTCTGTGGGCTTGCCATTTTCATATACATTTATTGGTGTCGTATACGTTTACATAGTCGTTACCTCATACAATTACATACGCCTCTGTGGGCTCGTCATACATTTACATACACCTCTGTGGGCTCATCATCATCATATGCCTCTGTGGGCTCATCATCATCACATGCCTCTGTGGGCTTATCATCATCATCATAACATACCCGGCTGTATTGGGATCGGTCACAACATACCCGACTCTCTTTAGGCTCGGTCACAACAAACCCGGCCCTCATTAGGCTCGGTCACAAGAATTAGATTACACATTTGCATTACATACTCAATTTATGAAAATATGTTCCGGACCCTTTTTAGTGACATACGATTATTACCCCCTTTTTACATGTAATTAAGAATGTCTCTTTAACATGAACCTTATAATACTCACGAAATACCATCAACATTAATATCACAACAACAAGAGCAATTCTTCCTTAGAGGGAAACAATATAAGTAATCCTAACTTCTAAGAATAGAGTATTCTTTTGGGGCTCGTTCATTGCATTGTATTCAATGGGAGTCGTGCAAAAGAAAGAACGGTATAGTCTTACATACCTGGTGTTTACTGCGCCAGTTCTCAAGCTACGTGATTGCTACAATTCCTTAGTCTACAATTAAGGAACAATTCAACCATTACTCACTAAGCGTCATAATTACCATTAATCACAATCTCCTAAATTCATATGGTACTTCTCCACACCCTTCCTCCCCTAAACCTTATCAAACATATTTATAACACATGCAACTCATTTATGACTCATAATAGCCATGACCCATCCAATTAGCAGTAATTATCTTGAATTCTTGAGTTTCTATCACCCTCCCATGAGTCTTAACAGGCATCCAACTACATATCATGAGTGCCCAAGGGAATATTGCATGAAAGGGAGTAGTAACTTACCTTGCATGTGAATTATCTAGCCTTCCTCTTCAATTCCTCAAATCCTAAGTCTTGCTCTCAATTTAGGTTCGTACAAGGGGGAAACTCAGCTAGGGTTTCTCTTTAGTTCTTCAATTTCTTGATTCCTTCTTCAATTAAGGGCTTGGAAGAGGAAGAAATTGATTATGTTGGTGTGGGATTATGGGAAGGAGTCATGGGGGTCTTCTTTCTGTGTTTGAGCCTCAGAAAATGAGAAGGAATTGGGTTGAACCCGTTTTATAGGTCTGTCAATAAGTGACACACGTGTCTGGTGTTTTTCAGGTTTGCAATCGCATTTCAACTGCAAACATGACATGCGGTTCGCATTCTGGCCGCAAATCTCATCCTAGAATTCTGTTGCATTATGCGACGCAGAAGGGCCAGATTTGCCGTTCGCATTTCCAACAATGCGACCGCATTCTGGTCGCATTTCAGACGCAGATTCAGCCCAGATCTCTGTTCCATTATGCGACGGAAGATGTCACATTTGCAGTCCGTATTTGCATTATACGGTCCGCATACTGGCCGCGTATTTGACACAATTTCAGCCCATAACTCTGTCTCAGTTTGCGATCTTGGTGCTGGATATGCGGTCCGCATTTGTGCTTTGCGGTCGCATATCCAACTATGCGACACCTTTTGCTCTTTTTATTAACATTTTAACTATTTTTCGGGTTCTTAGGCTCTTATATGTGAACTATCTTACGACTTATTCTAACGTACGCTTTTAAGAGTTGTAACACTCTCCCCCCCTAGGAACATTCATCCCCGAATGTAGGGATCTACGGGAGCCAGTGAATCCCAAAGAAGCGTCAAATGATTTGGACAGTTGCCCCAATTCTTGACTGGAGGGGACACCAAAGGCCTCTGCCCTTCCATCCCTTGGATAGATAGAGAGGGAGTTATTTGATGTATTCCCATGTAACGGCTATTAATGAATAAAAAGTGCTGGTCTGCTTTGTTAAATATTCCTTATGTATACGTAATTAATAATCCCTGAGGGAATCCGGATCTAAATGAAAGGTAATAATGAAGAGTATCTCAAGTTCCTATTTACCTCACACGGATGCTTCTCCTTTTAATGCATTCTGTGTTTCTTCGGGATCATCATTATTTACATTGTGGAACAGATATGGATATTTAGCTTTCATCTCTTCTTCTGCTTCCCATGTCATTTCTTCCACGTTCCTGTTCCTCCATAACACCTTAACAGAAGCTACATTCTTTGTCCTTAGCTTGCGGATTTGTCGGACTAATATAGCCACTGGTACCTCTTCGTATGTTAGATCCTCTGCAATCTGTATGTCTTGGATGGGGACGACTCGAGAAGGATCTCCGATACATTTCCTTAACATGGACACGTGGAATACCGGATGGATAAATTCTATTTCGGATGGTAGTTCTAACTCATAGGCAACATGTCCAATTCGTCGAAGGGTTTTGTACGGACCGATGTACCTCGGGCTCAATTTACCTTTCTTTCCGAAGCGCATAACACCCTTCATTGGCGAGACTCTCAGGAATACCCAATCATCAACTTCAAACTCTAGATCACGACGTCAGATGTCAGAGTAGGACTTTTGCCTGCTTTGTGCCGCCATTAATCGTTCCTGTATCACCTTCACTTTCTCAATAGCTTGATGAATCAGATCTGGCCCATATAATTTAGTTTCACCAATTTCGAACCACCCAACTGGTGATCTACACCTTCTCCCATACAGTGCCTCATATGGGGCCATCTTAATACCGGAATGGTAGCTGTTATTGTAGGCAAACTCTATAAGTGAAAGATGGTCATCCCAGCTACCTTTGAAATCCAAGACACATGCTCTTAGCATATCTTCTAGTGTCTGAATGGTTCGTTCAGCCTGTCCGTCAGTTTGCGGATGAAAAGCTATGCTGAGACTTACTTGTGTACCCAAACCTTTCTGAAAAGACTTCCAAAAGTTAGCTATGAATTGGGCTCCTCTGTCCGATATAATGGATATCGGCACCCCATGAAGTCTAACAATTTCCTTGATGTACAGCTTTGCATAATCTTCGGCTGTGTAGGTGGTTTTAACTGGCAGAAAATGAGCACATTTGGTAAGTCGATCCACTATCACCCAGATGGAGTCAAACTTATGACTGGAGTGAGGTAATCCGACAATGAAGTCCATGTTAATCACCTCCCATTTCCAGGTTGGAATCTCCATGTTTTGGAGCAGTCCACCCGGTTTCTGATGTTCTGCCTTTACCTGTTGGCAATTGGGACACTAGGCTACAAATTCTGCCATGGACCTCTTCATGCCGTCCCAGCAATACTGCTCTCTAACATCATGGTACATCTTTGTTGAACCAGGATGGATGGAATATCGGGATTGATGAATTTCCCTCATAATCTTCTCTCGCAATCCTGCTACATTAGGCACACATAATCGGCCTTGGCACCTCAATGTTCCATCCCCTACAATCTCAAAAGCTGAGATTTTACCCTGTTGAATGCCCTCTCTTAATCGCAACAAGGTGGGATCTTCGTATTGCCGTGCTTTCACTTCGGCTACGAGAGATGATTCGGACGTATTATGTATAACAACACTTCCATCCTCAGAGTCTAACAATTTGATTCTCATACTGGCTAGCTGATGAAGCTCTTTAGTTAAACTCCGTTTACCTGCTTCAATGTGTACTAAACTTCTCATTGACTTAAGACTGAGGGCATCTTCCATATCATTGGCTTTGCCTGGATGATACAATATCTCAACGTCGTAGTCCTTCAGCAATTCGAGCCAACGCCGTTGTCTCAAATTTAACTCTTTTTGACAGAAGATGTATTGTAGACTTTTATGGTCTGTGTAAATGTCGACATGAACCCCATATAGATAGTGTCGCCATGTCTTCAAAGCATATACTACTGCAGCTAATTCCAAATCATGGGTTGGGTAGTTATTTTCATGCTCTTCATTTGTCTCGAAGCATAAGCAATTACCTTCCCATGCTGCATCAAGACACATCCCAAACCAATGCCAGAGGCATCACAATATGCCACATAACCTTCAGTTCCGTCGGGAAGAGCAAGAACTGGAGCGGATGTTAATCGATCTTTCAGTTCCTGAAAGCTCCGCTCACAAACATCCGACCATTGGAATTTGGTAGCTTTCTGGGTCAGCTTAGTTAGTGGCGCTGATATAGAAGAAAATCCTTCTACAAATCGCCTATAATATCCTGCTAACGCCAAGAAGCTACGGACTTTTGATGGCATAGTAGGTCTTGGCCAATTCTTGACCGCATCGATATTTTGAGTATCGACACTAATACCTTCATCAGATATCACATGGCCTAAGAATGCCACCGAGTTCAGCCAAAATTCACATTTAGCGAGCTTTGCATATAACCTGTGATCCCGAAGGGTCTGCAATACTATCCGCATGTGACCCATATGTTCTGCCTCTGAACGGGAATACACCAAGATATCATCAATGAATACCACCACGAACACATCAAGATAAGGTATGAATACAGTGTTCATGAGATTCATAAAAGCAGCCGGGGCATTTGTTAGCCCGAACGACATTACTATGAATTCAAAATGCCCATATCTCGTTCAGAAGGCTGTTTTTGGAATGTCTTTCTCCTTAAACCTCAATTGAAAATATCCGGAACATAGGTCAATCTTGGAGAAATATTTGGCTCCCTAGAGTTGGTCAAACAGGTCATCAATTCTTGGAAGTGGATATTTGTTCTTTATGATGACCTTATTCAACTGACGATAATCGATACACATCCATAACGATCCGTCCTTCTTTCGTACCAACAAGACTGGCGCACCCCAAGGTGAAGTGCTAGGCCTAATGAAGCCCTTATCCAGCAAGTCCTTCAACTGTACTTTCAACTCCCGCAATTCTGCTGGGGCCATTCTGTATGGAGGGATAGAAATAGGGTAAGTATCAGGCAACACATCGATGCCAAACTCAATTTCTCTATCAGGAGGAAGACCTGGGAGTTCATTTGGAAAGGCATCCGGAAATTCATTGACCACCAGGATTGATTGTAGAATAGGTGACTTCGCCTCCGCGTGCATAACGCGAACAAGATGGTAGATATACCCCTTGGAGATCATCTTTCTTGCCTTAAGGTAGGAAATAAACCTACCTTTCGGCGTAGCAATGTTTCCCTTCCATTCAAGGACGGGTTTCGTCAGGAAATTGAAATCTAACCATCTTCGTATGACAATCAACACTAGCATAGCATGATGCCAACCAATCCATTCCCATTATCACGTCAAAATCAACCATTTCCAACACAATTAAATCAGCCGAGGTTTGACGACTTCAAATCGTCACAGTGCAACCTCTATATACTCTTCTAGCAATCACAGAATCTCCTATTGGAGTAGATACCACAAAGGGTTTGCTTATTGATTCAGGTACGATATCAAACTTACCAGCCACAAGAGGTGCAACATAAGATAACATGGACCCCGGATCAATCAATGCATATACATCATGAGAAAGCACTGATAATATACCTGTGACAACATCCGGAGATGACTCAAGATCTTGTCGACCTGCTAGAGCATATATATTTGGTTTTGAACACCACTGGAGCTCGGTACTGTACTGCTACCTCTACCACGACCTGCTGGCTGCTGGGGACCTCGTGCTGGAGGTCGAATTGATAAGGAAGAACCAGCCACAGATCCAGTTTGCTGAGCCATACCACCATCCCTTCTGTAAGGACAATCCCGCATCATGTGGCCGGGCTGTCCGCAAGAATAGCATATATCAGAACCTCGACGGCACGGTCCAAAGTGGGTCCTGCCGCACTGCTCACAACGAGACATTGGGGATCTCATCTGACCAGTAGCCCTGTGATATGGTGATCTTGAGGCCCGCGAATTCTGAAACTGTCGAGGGGAACTAGACACAGGTGGTGCCAAACTCCTCGAAGAATGGGGCCTCACACTACTTCTGGAGTCACCAGAATACCCTGCAATTCTTGTTCTCTTATGCTGGCTCCTCTCCTGCTCCCTGTCCGCCCTTTGTTGGCGTTTACGATCCTCAATGGTCTTGGCATATGCTTGAATACGGGAGATATCCATGCCCTCTATCAAGGAGGCCGTTGTGCATTCATTTATCAAATGCGGTACCAATCCATTCACGAATAAGTGAACCCTGTCACTCATCTCGGCAACCACGTGGGGAGCATACCTTCCCATGGAGTCAAACTGCATACTGTACTCTCTTACATTCATGTTACCTTGTTTAAGGTTCAAGAACTTATCAGCTTTTGCTCGTCGTACCTCAACTGGAAAGTAATGGCGAAGGAACGCCTCTAAAAATTCATTCCATACAGGTGGGGGAGCATTCGGACCCCTGGACCTCTCCCAACTGTCATACCAGAAGATTGCTAAATTTCGCAATCGATAAGAAGCCAGTTCTACTGCCTCTGTGTCGCTGGCATACATAACCCGCAGTGTGCCGCGTATTTGATCAATGAAATCCTGCGGGTCCTCCTTAGGATCAGACCCGGTAAAAACTGGAGGATCCAAATTGATGAAGTCACGAACCCTTGCACTAACCAGTCTTCCAGTAGCGGGAGGAGTAGATTAGGTCCGAGAAGGCATCTCACTTTGAGGCTCACTTTGCCCTTCTCTAGCTTGGGGCACCTGATTGGTCCCCTCTCCGGCATTTGTATCGAGCCGCCTACTATTCGCTTGCTTCCTAGCCGAAGGCATCGCTGTAGGTAAACAAGGCAAGTATTAGAGATGAACACTTACGACTCAGCTCCATGCACGATCTAGATTCAGAAAGAAGGTAACATTCCTAAATGTCAGGTAGCCTCCTGATTATAGAATGTGGCGCGCTACACACCCATAATCAATACCCTACTAGACACGGCTCATAGACAATCCCTAGGACACAACCTGGCTCTGATACCAATTCTGTCACGACCCGACCGGAGGGCCGCGACATGGCACCGGACCCTGCTCGCAGAGTGCCGGCGTACCCTTCATATATGCTATCCTACTTTCTTTGCCACTTAGATGGCCGGTGAATGCCCATATTCATAACAACAATGACCATAATTAACTACATCATGATGTAGACATACGTACACAACAACAACATACCACGGCCGACTCGGCCATTGTACAAAAGTTATATAACAGCATACATGCGCTTGCCGACCAGGCAATTCAACTGTACATAAGTTGTCCCAACACTTATCTATACATACACTGACATTTGTCCATGCACTACTGACATTGTCTAAGAGCCTCTACTAGAGCATACACAATACAAGTTATGTCTGAACAGGGCCCCGGCATGCCCAAGACGCCAATACAAAATGCATACCAAGACTGTAGCAAGTCCGAAGGATGAACCTTGCTGATATCTGCTGAACTGGATGGCCTACTGCGGTGGGGGAGCTCCGCCTATCAGTCTATCAGGACCTGCAACACTACATGTAGCATCCACAAATAGAGGACGTCAGTACGGACAATGTACTGAGTATGTAAAACAGGGAACATAATGTAAGAGCAATAATGAGCATCAGGATAGAAACATATAACCTGAAATAAATGAGTTGCCTCTGAGGGCGGCTAACCATGACATATTCGTAGAACTTATGCTTATACACATAACCTTTATAACATCATCATATTCATATTCATTATCATTATCACCATCTTATATCGACGCCTCTGTGGGCTTTCCATTTTCATATACATTTATTGGTGTCGTATATGTTTACATAGTCGTTACCTCATACAATTACATACGCCTCTATGGGCTCGTCATACATTTACATACGCCTCTGTGGGCTCATCATCATCATATGCCTCTATGGGCATACCCGGCCGTATTGGGCTCGGTCACAACATACCCGGCCCTCATTAGGCTCGGTCACAATATACCCGGCCCTCATTAGGCTCGGTCACAACATACCCGGCCCTCATTAGGCTCGGTCACAAGAATTAGATTACACATTTGCATTACATACTAAATTTATGAAAATATGTTCCGGACCCTTTTTAGTGACATACGATTATTTACCCTATTTTTACATGTAATTAAGAATGTCTCTTTAACATGAACCTTATAGTACTCACGAAATACCATCAACATTAATATCACAACAACAAGAGCAATTCTTCCTCAGAGGGAAACAATATAAGTAATCCTAACTTCTAAGAATAGAGTATTCTTTGGGGCTCGTTCATTGCATTGTATTCAATGGGAGTCGTGCAAAAGAAAGAACGGTATAGTCTTACATACCTGGTGTTTACTGTGCCAGTTCTCAAGCTACGCGATTGCTACAATTCCTTAGTCTTCAATTAAGGAACAATTCAACCATTACTCACTAAGCGTCATAATTACCATTAATCACAATCTCTTAAATTCATATGGTACTTCTCCACACCCTTCATCCCCTAAACCTTATCAACCATATTTATAACACATGCAACTCATTTATGACTCATAATAGCCATGACCCATTCCAATTAGCAGTAATTATCTTGAATTCTTGAGTTCCTATCACCCTCCCATGAGTCTTAACAGGCATGCAACTACATATCATGAGTGCTCAAGGGGAAATTGCATGAAAGGGAGTAGTAACTTACCTTGCATGTGAATTTTCTAGCCTTCCTTTTCGATTCCTCAAATCCTAAGTCTTGCGCTCAATTTAGGTTCGTAAAAGGGGGAAACTCAGCTAGGGTTTCTCTTTAGTTCTTCAATTTCTTGATTCCTTCTTCAATTTAGGGCTTGGAAGAGAAAGAAATTGATTATGTTGGTGTGGGATTATGGGAAAGAGTCGTGGGGGTCTTCTTTCTGTGTTTGAGCCTCAGAAAATGAGAAGGAATTGGGTTGGACCCCTTTTATAGGTCTGTCAATAAGTGACACACGTGTCTGGTATTTTTCAGGTTTGAGATCGCATTTCAACCACAAACATGACATGCGGTTCGCATTCTGGCTGCAAGTCTCACCCCAGAATTCTGTTGCATTATGCGACACAGAAGGGCCAGATTTGCGGTTCACATTTCCAACAATGCGACCACATTCTGGTCGCATTTCAGACGCGGATTCAGCCTAGATCTCTGTTCCATTCTGCGATGGAAGATGTCACATTTGCAGTCTGCATACTAGCCGCATATTTGACACAATTTCAGCCCAGAACTCTGCCTCAGTGTGCGATCATGGTGCTGGATATGTGGTCCGCATTTGATTCAAGCCTAATGAACTTATGAACTTCTAACTTCAAAAACAAATGCCGAAACATTCCAAACCAACTCCTATTAACCTTAAATTTTACACACAAGTCATAAACGACACAACGAACCAATTCCAGCTTCCGGAACCACAATCCGAGTCTAGTAGTAACAAAGTCAACTCTCGGTCAAACTTCTCAACTCTCCAAACCTCAACTTTTCCAACTTTCGCTAATTCATGCCAAAATCACGTACGGACCTCCAAATTAATATCCGGACACACTCCTAAGTCCAAAATCACCACACGGATCTATCAGAACCATCAAAACTCCATTCCTGAGTCATTTATACATAAGTCAACATTTGGTCAACTCTTTCAACTTAGGCTTCCAACCTTGGGACTAAGTGTCCCAATTCATTCCGAAACATCCCCGGAGCTAAACCAACTTCCCCGGAAAGTTACATGACGACAAACAAACACAAGATAGGCAACAAATGGGGGAATTGGGCTTTAATACTCAAAATGAATGGCCGGGTCGTTGCATTTGCAGAACTTCAAATTGCCATCTTTCGTAAATTAGCACCAAAACCTTCTAGAAATAAATAAAAATGCAGGTACAGACCCATGTCCAAAATCACCGTCCGGACCTAACGGAATCATAAAAACTCCAATCCGAGGTCAAATACACAAACGTCAAACTTGGTCAAATCTTCCAACTTAAAGTTTCCAAATTGAGATTATTCTTCCAAATCAATCCCGATCGAAAATCAAACCGACCATACACACAAGTCATAATACAACATATGAAGCTACTTAAGACCTCAATTTACCTAACAAAATGCCAACACTCAAAATAACCTAACGGGTCATTACACCGGTGATCCAATGAAACTTGTTCTTATTATCAATATTTTTCCAGAAATATTTACAATGATCTTTTCAATTTGGGACAGCACATTCTTTGAAAGGTATATAATTTATAGTAAGTAACGTGAGAGGAAGTGTAATACTGATTTGATAAGAACTGTTATACCACCATCAGAAAGAAGCTTCCATTACCATCCTCGTAATCTATTGGCAACTTTTTCTACCATGTTGTTAAAGTGAACCACTTTCTTCTTTCCTAATAATAAATAGAACAACCTTGATGTTGAATAGGGAACTAATGGTTCGTAATATTATCAATTTTTCTAATTTGGCAATAAGATAAATTAGTAGACACATAGAATTCCAATTTTCTTTCGTTCACCCTCTATCCTGATACATATTCATACAACTCCAATTTAGGCATCATCAATTTTAATAACATAAAATCGTCTGAAGAGAACAATATAGTATTTCTGCATAGCATAAATGAGTGATCAATGGACACCTTTGATCAGATTAATATGGATGAAAGCCTTCACTAGGAAGATTGTTCGTCATCCTAGATAGTAAATCAGCAACAATAACAACGGGGGT
>MCJB01029681.1:299753-358360 GCA_002018475.1 Nicotiana obtusifolia | reverse complement strand
GGGGGGGGGCGATAAAGGATCACTCTACTTAATGTCTCTAGTAGGTTGAAAGAAAATCATGTCTTGAGACACTAAGATTGATAGAATACCATACATTAGTGATAAGTCTCCATACTGTATCAATGTATAGCTCAATGAAACCCATATGTCTCAACACAAGACAAAGATAGTCGCCATCCACTCTATCATAAGCTTTGGCCAAGTCCAATTTTATGATGATATTCCCTATCCGTATAGAGTAATTGATATTATGAACAATCTATTGAGTCAACATGATATTATCAGAAATAGATGTACCCTTAATGAAACTAGTTTCGAATGAAGAAACTAGTGTTTGCATGAAGGGACTCAGTCTATGCTTCATTAGCTTAGAAATGATCTTGCAGGAAATGTTTCTAAGGTTAGTTGGCCTTATCTCAGTGAATTGCTAAGGGAATTCAGTTAGATCTTTGTCTCAATGATGAAAAATAAAATTATCTTTCTTTCATGCAACCAAAAAAAGGAAGACCCACTAATGGGGCTAAGCAGAAAATAAGGAAAAGGAAATAATCTTTGATCATAAAAGATCAACAAACGATACAGTCTAGGGTACTCAATGAAGGAAGATCGAATCAGCATATTTGAAGGAATAAGACGTATATTCAAGCAGCAGCCAATCAACAATAAGATCCAAAATCTACTCTAAGAGTGAAGGAAAAAGAATCAGAAATGCGATCCGCACAAGATATCAATTAAGTCTGAAGATCCACATAAGCTATCAATCAAGTTTTTAAAAGGAAAGCAATCAATCCTCAGCCATTTATCAAGAAACATATTATATGAAGCATATTCTTGGAAAGAATCATCTATCAAGATTGATTCCAAGAATCAATAACTTTGGGTTGCCAATCTCTAAAGATCTGTATCAGTCAAGATTCATAAACAGATTCTCACTGAAGCTATATATGCAAAGAAGAATGGAGTATACGTTTGTCTGACCAACTTCAAGCTCTTTCTTCTACTCTTAGCAAACATTATAATTTAGTTTAATCTACTGTGTAATAAACGAAAGAGAGAGAGAGAGAGAGAGAGAGAGAGAGAGAGAGAGATTATTCAATTCCAACAGCAAAGTCTGATTAGAAAACATAAGAACAAGTATCTATCGATCCCATATATACAGATGATTATTCCGATAAATAGATGGTTGTGACACAGGTAAATACGAAGGCAAGAAATCTTCTATATATTGCTTCTAGTGGAGAAGAATAAGAAAAAAAATTAATTTGTGATACGGCCAAAGAAACATGGGATAAGCTGGACGTAAGCTACGAAGGAACCATCAAAGTGAAGGAAACAAGGATAAACTTGATGATTCATGATTATGAACTATTCCAAATAAAAGAAGGTGAATCTATAGAAGAAGTATTTTCTTGGTTCATCAAAATTATTGGAGACTTAAAAGCCTTTGGGAGACCTTATTCAAATAGTGAAAGAGTTCGCAAAATTCTAAGAAGTTTTCCCACTGCTTGGCAAACTAAAGTCGTGGCACTTGAGTCTCAAGATTTGGATAAACTAACCTAGGATGAACTACATGGAAATCTCAATACATTTGAGACAGCCCACTTTAAGAAATGAGGACATGAGGAAAAGAAATAAACTTTAGCCTTTAAAGCCTCCATTAAAGGATCTAAAAATGGTAAATATGATGAAGTAGAAGCTCTAGAAGAAGAAATTGCTATGGTATCCAAAATTATGAGCGGATTGAGGAGAAGATATAGAAATACCAAAAATGGCAGAATATCTTCTAGATGAACTAGACAATAGAATGAGTAGGATAAGAATGACAAAAAATATTATGAATGTGGGAAATATGAACATGTGTAAGATGAATGTCCCGATCTCAAGCGAAAAGTCTCTTAAGGCTCTCACATAAATCCTTTGGAAGCTGGAGAGAGGAAGCTAGTTCAAAATATGAAAAAATTGCAAATCTTTGCTTCAAGACCATAAAGGAAAACGATATAAATAAGTTCTCAGGTTGCTGGACTGATGAAGATGTATTAGACGATAATACCAAGGACATAATGACATTGCTTCTTGGCTCGTGGAGAAACAAGCAAGATAAAACACTTCGACTCTGGTAGATGTAATGAATTACAAGATATTTTAGATTTAACTCTACAAGTGTCACGACCCCAATTTCTATCTGAGGATATCATGATGGCACCTAGTTTCTAAGACTAGGTAAGCCTAACATGCATGGAGAAATAGCGGAAATAATAATAGAACTTCAAATTTAAACCATTTAGCAATCATAAAATAACTCAACAATACCGTTGACAATAACTCCCAAAATCTGGTGAGACTGAGCTATAAACTCTACATGAATATACTGAAACATCCCTAATACATCACTGTCTAAGTAAAGAGTAAGAAATAGAAAAACAAGGATAGAGAGTGAATCCGACCTGCGAATGCTTGACAGGTATACCTTGAAGTTTCCGAACTGAATGCTCTACTCAATGGTGCCTATCATGGGTTGAGGTACCTGGATCTGCACAAAAACATGCAGAAGAGTAGTATGAGTATACCACAACGGTACCTAGTAAGTATCAAGCCTAACCTCGGTAAAGTAGTGATGAGGCCAGGTCAAGACACCTATTAGGATAAGAAAAAGAAGCTGAGCAAGTATAATACAATCTTGTAATGGAAACGAGGAAAATGAGGCTATAAAGAAATACAACAAGATAAGCTACAAGTGAATTTGAAGCAATAAAGGCAACAAGGAAGGAACACATAATAAGAACATCAAGAAAATAATGCGGACAACTACAAGTGAGGTAAAAGGGAGATAACATGTCACGACCCCAATTTTCCTCCGTAGGATGTCGTGATGGCACCTAGTCTCTATGATTAACTAAGCCTAATAACAGTTAATAACAACTTGAAAGAAATAACCATCCAAAATACTAAAATAAAGGTGAATAACTGAAATAAACCACCGAAATAGAATCTCAAGAAATACTTTCCCAAAATCATAGAACTAAGTCATAAGCTCTGTAGAATAAATTAGAATATCTAATACATCACTGTCCGAAAGAAGTATAATAGGAAGTAAAACAGGGAAGGTGACTCCGAGGCCTGCGGACGTGCAGCAAGTATACCTTGAAGTCTCCAAGTAGCAACTAAAATCAACTCTAGCGTCCTGCACGAGCAGACGTACCTGAATCTGCATAAAAATTATGCAGAAGCGTTGCATAATGGTACCCAGTATGTATCAAGCCTAATCTTGGTTGAGTAGTGATGAGGCCAGGTCAAGACACTTATTATGATATAGATAAGCAGTATGGAAATGTAATGAGGAGAAATAATGGAAAGCGAAGATATAACCGATACGAAACAAGATAATAACATGAATTAATACAAGAAATTAGGCATGAAAGTAACATAAAAGAAGCAGCTAAAGAGACCCAAAATGATCATATACGGGCAACAACCGCTAAACAAGGAAGAACAAAACAACAAGAACGTTCCCACCAAAAATACTTACAAAAAGAGATAAAAAACAAGAATCTCAAAGAGGTATCGTCTCGTGTACAATAGGAAACACCACCGAGGTACCGCCTCGTATTAATCAAGAATCACAACCGATGTACCACCTCGCATACACATTTCACAATCTCAATTACAATCTTTCCTTAAACTTCCGCGTGAGCCTTACATTTGAAATGGGTTTTGAAAATAACTTTTCCGAAATAGCGACACGCACTTTTGCGCACCTTATGACGTCGCGTGGCTTCATGTAGTTCCCCTACAAGCAACACACACATAAGTCCCACCTTATACCGCCGCATGCACATTAACCCCAAGCCTTATACCGCCACATGCACGTTAATATCACAATAACAACTTGCACCACAGGTTCCCCATATATCACAACATGCTAACAATCAACAATATCAATGTTTCCACATCAATAGCCCACGACTCTACCACAACGTGTACAAGAATATCAACAAGAACAATAAATGTAAAGTGTTCAACAAGAAGATGTTTCAACAATAACAATTTCGCCTTAAGTTGATAACGACTTGAAAACTTCAACACCAATAACTCAACAATGAGAAACAATGTATAACGATGATGTTAAATAAGAATAACTCACAATGGAATAGACAACGTGTAACAATGACTTCAAATAATAGAAATCAACAAGGGTTGATGGAATATGATTAGAAATAGATTAAAATTACTTACCCAAGGTTTGTAGGTGAAAATCCCCTCTCCAAATCGCCTCCTAGCGAGGCGGTGTTCAACAATGAGAGAATGAGTTCAAAAATCCCATCTCCCAGCCCTTTAACCAACTGCAGGTGTCGCATTTGCTACACGGGGTTCGCATTTGCTAATCCTCGCAATTGCAGACCAGGCCTCACATTTGCAAACCCTGACAACCTCATGCAACCTCGCAATTGCGAGATCAGGCTTTGCAATTGCAAACTGACCTTCGTTGCAAAAGCGAATGACTGTTCGCAAATGCGAACAATGCAAAAATGTAGCTGCTTTCGCAATTATGAAGGGGAAGTAGCAATTGCACAACTGACCCCCTACTATCACCTTTGCAATTGCGAAGCTGGTGGTAACAATTGCGACATCAGATCACCAACACACCAGACCATTCTGATACATGTGTAAAACTCATCTGAGCCCTCGGGGCTCCAAACCAACCATCCACGCAAGTCTAAAAATATCATACGAACTCACTCGTGCGACTAAAACACAAAAATCACATCTAAAACTACAAATCGAACGCTAAAACACATCAATTTCAAAGTAAAGCTCATGAATTCCTAAATTTACAACTAAACGTCCGAATCCTATCAAATCATTTCCAAATGACACCAAATTTTGCAGACAAGTTCTAAGTACCATGGCAGACCTATTCCAAGTCCGAAAATCAATTTTCGAGCTCGATAGCTAAAAGTCAACATATGATCAAACTTTTAAACTTCAAATTATCAAGTTTTGGCAAATCAATATAAATCAACCTGCAGACTTCCAAAATCAATTCCAAGCATATTCTCAAGTCAGGAATCATGATACGAAGCTATTAGAGCCATAAAGATACAGTTCCTGGGTCGTTTTCACAAGAGCCAAAGTTTGGTCAATATTTTCTATTTTAAACTTCCAAGTCAAGAATCAAGGGTCCAAACTTGAAAGCTTCCCGGAATGAAACTAACCAACCCCGCAAGTCATAAAACCATAAACACACATGTGTGAAGCATAAAAAAGGGGTAACAGGGCGTAATTACACAAAACGACCGATCGAGTCGTTACATAACAACAAGAATTATAACCGAGGTACCGCCTCGTAATCTCATTTCACAATAACAATCACAATCTTTCCTTATATCACTGCGAGACGTACTTTTTATTTTGAAAATCATTTTTTTCGAAATAGCTACCCATTTTTTTAGCCCATCTTATGACACCGTGTGGCTTCAAGTAGTTTCCCCTACTAGAAACACGCGTATCAAGTCCACCTTATCTCACCGCATGTGTATCAACCCCAAGCCTTATACCACTGCATGCGTATCAATATCACAAGATAATCACAACTCGCATCACAAGTGCTCATATGCCACAAATTTTCCAAAAGAGTCAACAATATCAATGCTTCCACAACAAATAGCCCATGGATCAACCATAGTGTGTGCAAGATTCTCAACAATAACAAAATAAAAGCGAATAGCTCAACAAGAAAGATATTTCAACAATTAACAATTTCGCCTCAATGTGATAATGACTTTTCCAAATTCAACACCAATAACTAAACAATAAGATATTTCATGAAATAACAACTTCAATTACAAGTAATTCAACAATTTAAAGATGTAACAAAACACAAGGAAGGCAATAACTTCAACTAAAGCATATAAGAGCAAATTAGCAAGTAAGAGGTGAAACAAGTGTTAACAATGTCAAATAAAGAATGTAAGGGTAGATTGACACGTGAAAGGGGGATTAATAATGAAAGATATAACATGTTAAGTCAATTCAATTAAAAGCATGATAAGAGTCTAAATAGCCTAAACCGGTCAAATACCAATTATAGCCCGTGTACCCACTCGTTACCTTGCATACACGACTTTCACATAACACCATTAGCACAAACAAACCAAATTCATAAGGGGTAGTTCCCCCAGACTAAGTTAGGCAAGATACTTACCTCAAACAAGCTTAACTCAATCCCCTAGTATGCCTTTTCCAAGAATATCCAACTCCGGACGGCTCGAATCTAGCCAAAATAACTTTACACCATAAATACAAACCATAGAAAACAATTCCGAATAATAAAGTTTAATCTTTAAAGAAAATCAAAAAGTCAACTCAAAAACTCAACCCCAGGTTCGCATCTCGAAAACCGACCAAACATACAAAATCTGTACACCCATTCAATAATGAACCCAACCATACTAAAATTATCCGATTCCAACCTCAAATCGATATTCAAATCCTTAATTTATGGTTTAGGAACTTTTCACAAAATTCCCCAATTTTCCAACACAGATCCAACGATTCCTATATTTTCTCATAAAAATGTTTTCAAAAAATTTAACATTCATGATTTATCAGGACCGTTGATATAATGATCTAACGTCCCAGATCTATTCGCTCGTGCTTAACTTTAGAGACCAACACCAATTATCCTGAACCCTAAATCATATCCCCCTTTGATCACCGCCCCCATTTCCCAAACCTTTCTCTTTTCTCTCAAACCTTCAACCTCCATCAGTCCCAAATCCTTGCACAAGTCTATGCAAGGTAACAAAATTAAACCTCACAATACTCAATCTGTCACTTACACCTACGAATCTGACCGGATTATTTCCATTATCACCACTAGATTTGAAATTTCAAATTCTAGAACCCTAAGCTCAAAAACATAAATATTCCGATTTCTTCTTTGTTCTTTCAAATCAAGCATGCATGGCCATCTGTCTTGCCCTCGTAGTGTGAATCGTGCTATTTTCTTTCCATTTCCACCGATGAAATTCAAAAGCCCTAATTCTGAAGTCATAGACCAAAAGATGAAACCTAAAATCATCTGGTTTCTCTTGTGTTCTTTCAAATCGGAGCATGCGTGGAGCTCTTGCAGAGTTTCATCACGAGGATTCGTTACCTAGAGCTCAAACGTAGTAACCTCTGCATTTTAGAGTTTACCCGATGGGTCTTCGCCTTTAATAGTCGATCTCTCTTCTCTCATGTAAAATTTATTACTGCCTTCCCCTTTGTCTCTTAGATTTCCACTCGATTTTGCTTGCATCATCTAATAATCATCACTCTCCACTATCATTTGAATAAGTTTGAAATCCTAAGACATTGAATGCCCCTATAAATACGAGCTTTAATGCTCTCACCAGATATCACCTAGCACACAGAAAACAACACTTAACAATCTGAGAAAGAAACAATCCAATGCAAGTTTGAAAGGTCCATTAGAAATCCTAGATTTCTAACTGATTCTTCATCTTCCTCTCTTTACGGTTTTGAGTTTAATTCGATGAAAATTGTTTGAGCTTGGGTTCCTAAACGGCTATAAAAATCTTTGTTTGGTTTGATGCTCAATGGAAGGTCAGTGAGACTCGACCCTTCCTCTCTTTTAATTACTTTGTTAAAATCATGCCTGCTCGGTTATCCTCTGCTAATTAACTCTGCTTATGATATGCTTTCATTAGTTTATTCCAGCTCAATATGTGTTATTATTAGCCGATGATCGATTGTCATGCTTTGGATTTGTATGTTTATTTAGTAATCTGAAAGTAAATCAATCCTAATCGACCATTTTTGTGATGTCGTTAAATATGTACTACTAAATAATCCATGTGTGGTTAGTAAAGAACCTTCAGTGATTCTGCACACCCGTTTTGACTTTATACTTCTATGATGATTTTTGCTATGACTCCTGTGTTTGTTCTATTGATCTTTATCTGAGTGATTAGTTGATCTGTATTATACACCTGAAGTTGCCTACCTGACAGGTTTAACTATACTAGTTATGAAAAATTAAGGGCAAATATAAGGTTGTCATCACAGTTTTAAGTGTATTAGCTAATGTTATCTCAGTTGACCTCTTCCTTCTAATGTGCCTCTGTGATTCTGTAACTCTTGAAAGATTATTGCAATGATTTTCTGTCAACCTTCATGAATGTGTGACCACATCTGGAATTTCATTGTATAAATATGTTTTGAATCAACCGGATTAATCCTACTGAGTTACTGCACTTGTTCTTGTGTGTATTTTGACAATTGCTATACCCTTAGTTTAAGCTATTCCCTAGGAACTTGATTAATATGTATCTGTGGTGTTTAGTTTCATCTATTGTGTTTGGATGCTAAGCTGAATCTCACCATGACTAATTTTACACTTAACTTGTATAACTGAAGCATGCTTACTTAATGTGAAACAAACCATTATTGTGAATTCCTATGATTAGTCTGTTGGTCTGATCCCCATGGTATTTGATACTCTACCCTATTGCAGTCTTGCACTTTTGAAGAATGTCTCATGTGTGTGTTTGTACATCTTCTCTTTGGCTTTCTGTACCCTATACTGTTCTTAAACAAAACTTCATGCTTATCTCTCGCATTGATGCATATGTTATCATGCTGCACTGTCACATAAGGGAAACTGAACCTTGCTAAGCCTCTATAAGTTGGCTGTAACTGACTAATAGACTTAGGGTGAACCTTCTGATGTTATCTGCTTTGCTTGAGGATAATACCATTTCTTAACTCTTAATGAACCTAGTGTTAATATGAGATTAGGAACCTTCTAAGGAGAAAGTAATGTTTTGTTAAGTTGAGACCAACTTGCTTGCTTAAGTACCCCTGCTGATGCTCTTTAGAGATTCTATATGAAGCTATAAACTCATACATCTATTAGAAATTAAGAATTAGTCTATGTACGACCCCTGACTAACTTAAACATAGGCTGTTAAGGTTGAGAAACTTCTATAAACTTGAACTATGTATCTCTTCTACTTCTTAAGTTGTATAACTTAATTAATTGAACTTCTGAAATGACATGTTGTTGTCATCTTCCCTCAATTGCAGCTGTAATTGGCTCTCTTGTCACAACCCAAACCGAAGGTCTGCGACAGGCACCCGATGCCTTAGTCAACTGAATACTGTGTAACGTATCCTTCGTATCATACTATCATAGGTAAATGAGCAGAAAAGGCCGTCATGAGAGAACCGGAGTAAACTTAAGAGAATGCTAGACATAGAACAACCCAACATGATATAGAAACTCATATATGTGACATACGGGCCTATAAGGCCGACATGATCATTTGTACACTCAAAACATAGGCCGATAAAGCCATACAAGTATCCATATACATGACATCTGTCTATAAGCCTCTAAGAGTACATAAACGTCATAGAGGCCGGGACAGGGCCCCGCCATACAATTCAATACATGTCCAAATCATACTGACCAAATAGGAAATTCTGGAGTAAGTGGAGTGCACCAACACCTTCCACAGAGCTGATGGCCTACTAGGAGGACTGTCAACCTATCTATCGGGACTTGCGGGCATGAAACGCAGCATTCCCAAGCAAAAGGGATGTTGGTGCAAATAAAATACCGAGTATGTAAGGCATGAAAGAACATGGTGTAAACAACCCAACATGTAAGTCTGAATATCTTAGTGAATCATGAAACATTTATAATGTCATGCATATGCATCTAAATTTCATGCCATGCATATTTATATGAGTACATAACACCATCAAGCCTCTGAGGGCATCCCATCATATCATCTCGGCCTCTATAGAGGAAATTGTCAACGTATACCAGTTGATCAGGTGGTGATGCATATATAATGTAATAACCTTTCCCCATACCCCAGATATATATAATATACGCGTACATAACACCATTTGGTCATGGGTCAATGTACATATATAAATGAATGCAATGCATGAGAAGTAAGTCAATAAGATCTCTCAGAATATCATAATGTCAATATGCCTTCGGATAAACTTTATAAACTTACGTATTTTCTGAGACCCATGAAATGATATAATAATAGGACACATGGGGAATAAAGAACATAGGCACCCCTAGTACTTCTATGAATAGAGTCATTTATGAAAGTTGCGCGTTTGCTCGTTTCGTATTTATCATATGGATCATGCCAAAAGGAAAGAAGAGATAGCCTTAACATACCTCTGTCATTTATCTAACCACACCATGTCGGTTCAGCCCGTTAGTACTTTAATCTTCAACAAACAATAAGGGACCATTGTTAAGCTTACAAAAGCTAGAACTCAACACAAATGAGCGACTAGCTCATCTACAAACTTTTGGACAGCACCTCCCCTTATTTTGTTCATTTTCCTCAAATCCACAAACAAGACCAACATGTCCAGAATGTCAACAAGCATATATACATATACATATATATATATATATATATATATATATATATATATATATATATATATATATATATATATATATATATATATATATATATATATATATGTATGTATGTATATATCGGTATCTACCCTCATATTCGTTACAATACATCACTAATACAGTCCTCAACATCTCACCTAACAACCAAGTTCTAACTTGCACTTTCCAAGCCTTTTCTTCTTCCAAACACATCAACCATAATAGCAATAGTATTCTTAAGTTATTTCTACTGATTTTCAGCCATAAAACATCAAGAATGCAACTCCAAAATAGTCCAGCAACGACAACACTTCAACATGAAGTTCAACTTACTTCACAAGTTTCCTTTATCAAATCAACTAGATATACATAGATGATCTTAAATACATATAGGAGAAGTTAAACCTTACCTTGGCAGCAACAATACTAATCTGAATAAGCTTTTCTTCCAGCTCAAATAAGCTCTTACCCCAAACAACAAAGTAGAGAGATAACTAGGAGATCTTGATCTTCCAAGAGAGAAATCACCTTACCAACTTATGGATTTGGTCTTGAGCCTTAGGATAACTTTGAGAGAGATCTTGGGCTGATATTTTGGAGCTCCTTCACGTTGTAATAGAGAGAGAGGGATTATGAATTATTTTCTAAGTGAAACTGAGATATATCTATGTTTATATGGCCCCACTAATGGGCTTGGGAAGATAGGTCTTGGGCTGCCCCAAGTCTTGCCCATCTCTATCCTTTTGAATTCCCTTTTAATTTGATCCACAAGCTCTAAGTAAGTGATGCACCTATTTGTCACCTACTTAATCAAGTAGGTGATTCATGTTGGTCCTTTTTCCATTTTGAACATATGTCTCATCCTTATGAAATAATTTATACATGTGTCGAGTAGCTTAAGCAAGTAGGATGAAAAGTAAGTTGGTGAACCAAGCACGTCGGGTAAGCAAGCAGCTCATTTTCATTTGTCCAAAAATTCCTTTCTCACGTTTATGTGCATTCGTCCTCAGCCTAGTCGTTTGTTTGTTGAACGGAGATACGAGATGTAATATCATTAGATCACTTTATATACTTTCAAGGAGAATGTCTTATCCGAGCTTACATCAATTGATTTACGATGTACTTTCACGTACGAAAACGTAGGGTGTAATATCATTCCCCCCTTTAGAACATCCGTCCTCGAATGTTGACTGATGCACTTGTCATTCTCATAACCTATGGCTCTTGCGAATACTTTAATACTCTCCTTGCCATCTTGACAATTGTTTTATGAATAAATCCAAAGGCCAGGGTATTCCCCCCTTTAGGCCTATTTCTCACACCATGACTTATGGTTGAAATTCTTCCAATCTCGTAACTATTGGTACTTTCTATCGTGCAGTCTGTATGACTTTTTCCTTGTATGTGAGCCTATGCGGCTCTTCTCTCATTTTTCATCTAAGTAGGTCATAATATACCATAAGTCTTACTTCGGTTTATTGTTACTGAGGTCTGCTATTGAACTCCGGGTTACTCTTGTTGCTTATCCTATATGTATAAATTGAACTCCTTCAACGCTCCCTTCTTACTATTCATCTTAAGAATGACGGCATAATGTCATCTCATACTTTGTAACTTTTATCCATCCATTGTTGATTCACCTCAATGTTGATCTACAATCTACCACTGATAAATTGAAACTTATTACGTAATACATTGTCACTAGGGCGCACGTCGCATCGAGGAACATTTCAAGTGATTTGCTTGATCTATGTAGGGACGATACTATATTTCAATAACTGTATTTCATTGCATCCTAATGTGATTCATCTTATAGGGGTATTTTAATCCCGTGCAATTCATGAAATCCCTTTTCTTTTGATCATTACTCAATATCTTATCTAAATGTCGTCCTCTTTTCTTTTACAATTACACCCTTATTCTACTGTCAGGGCAACATTCCATCTCTTCTAAATGCTCCTAGTATTAGACTCCTCTGAGTTCACTCATGCTATACTGAGCTTTCTATAATTTACGGAAACCATCAACTCTCTTGTTTTTTATGGGCTAAATCCCGACGACTTACCTATTCTCAGTCGCCTTTTCTTATCCTTACTCCTGTTTTCCTAAAACCTTGTCTCTCTACCATACTTTAGCTTGCGCCCTACACATATTTATTTGTACTACTCGCAACGTTTCTCTAACTTGCTTGCACCATAGATTTTCTTATGTTATTCTGGAACCTCAAGCGAGACATCACATTTTCTCTAACTCTTATCTACTCTCTTAACTAGACCTCTTACTAGGCCTCTTCTATACCATATCACACCATCTTTCCCCCTCTCTTCATCTTTGGTGTCTTTTCACATACTCACTCACTCTCACTCGCCTTGCAGTAATCCTTCTATATCAAGGATAACAAAATTTCTTATTCACGAGGGTGACACCAAGTGTAAGTGGCACACTTAGTCTCTTAAGCTTAACTCTGCTCACAATGCTTTCTTTAGGGAAGCGTCTTCCTGAATGAACTTTAAAGGTTATTCTTTTGTTCTCCATTCTATTATTGCCGGAACGCTATCTCTGAAATTCTCACGACGCCGACTATTATAAAATCCTTCGGTCCCTAATTCATGTTCAGTTTATCTTATTCACTAGCCCATACAGATTTATATTACTCATGGGGTCTAACATTTCCTTCTGGTAATCACGTTGGAGTCACCAACTCATTTCTCTAAATGGGGATATGATTTTATGGCTTATATTCTTTTATTTCCTCAAGGCTTGTCACCTCTTGTCTTTTCCTTCACTGGAATATTGACTCTGTCATCCTGTCATATTTTGATTTGCCGTTATTACTCACTTATCACATCATGCTCATAATGCTTCATTTACTTTCTTCTTATCCTCCAGTTAATATTACTGTCTATCACTTTATTCTGAAAGCTTTAACAAAGCATTCTTTTGCTTTTAGCTCCCCTTGCTCCTTCCACTAGCTCTTCGGGTCGCCTAACATTCTCTCTCTACTAGGGACGGGAGCCATATTATTTATCCCTTCTAGGACTCAAGTGCCTATCTTTGTATTTTTTTGAATGTTCTAGAATTCATATCTAGCTGTACTATTCTAGAATGCACCATCTGGGTGTTTCACAAGGAGAATTATTACCATGTTTGCAATATCCTTTGGAAATGTCACCTACCGCTAAAAGTACATCCACAATTTTGGGTTACTCTAACCCCAGCAGTATCCTGATATCCCGTCCTTTTCTTAAACTATATCTGTTGGCTCCCATGGAGCATAACTGAGATAGGTGTGGCCAAATGTACATACCTCTATTACAATTGAATGTAACTCAAAATGCTTATATTTCTCTCCTTGAATTATATAATATTGATAATCTTCATTAACTAGGTACCTCGTACCCTTCTTTACCTTGCTTCTTTTACATGTTGAAACTTGCATCTGCCTTCTGATTCTCTTGTTGTTGCTTACCATATGGGTGGAAAGATATTCACACCTTAGGGATCCTTATCAAGAAGCTTACACGTCTTAGTATACACATGATTTGCTGAAGACCTCATATTTACTCATCATAAGCATGATGCAAAATCGAGCTCCTCTGACCCAACTCTTCCACAGCTACATCTCTTACCAACTATCTTTTTGGATGTAGGTATCACTATATAATGAATGAAATAGAAGTTAGGAGTTTGAATTCTTAAAACTAAAGTCTACCGCACGATCAAGAGTAAGAAGAAAGAGTGACAGTCCTAAATACCCTGTAGCCTCCTGCATATAAGTGTGGTGCACAACACACCTATAAACAAGATTCTACCGACATGGCTTGTAGACTCCTAGGACAGAATTACTCTGATACCACTTTTGTCACAACCCAAACCGAAGGGCTGCGACCGGCACCCGATGCCTTACTCAACCGAATACCAGCGTAACGTATCTTTCGTATCATACTATCATAGGTAAATGAGCACAAAAGGCCATCATGAGAGAACCAGAGTAAACTTAAGAGAATGCTAGAAATAGAACAACCCAACATGATATAGAAACTTATACATGTGACATACGGGCCTATGAGGCCGACATAATCATTTGTACACTCAAAACATTGGCTGACAAAGCCATACAAGTATCCATATACATGACATCTATCTACAAGCCTCTAAGAGTACATAAAAGTTATAAAGGTCGAGACAGGTCCTGGTCATACCAATCAATACATGTCCAAATCATACTGACCCAATTTGTAATTTCGGAGTAAGTGGAGTGCACCAACACCTTCTGGTGAGCGGATAGCCTACTAGGAGGATTGTCAACCTGTCTATCGGGACCTGCAGGCATGAAATACAGTGTCCCAAGGCAAATGGGACGTTAGTATAAACAAGGTACCTAGTATGTAAGGCATGAAAGAAACATGGTGTAAAGAACTCAACATGTAAGTCTGAATATCTCTATGAATCGTGAAACATTTATAGTGTCATGCATAAGCACGTAAATGTCATACCACGCATAGGTATATGAGTACATAACATCATCAAGCCTCTGAGGGCTTCCCATCATATCACCTCGGCCTCTGTAAGCAAAATTGTCAACGTATACCAGCTGATCAGGTAGTGATGCATATATAATGCGATAACCTTTCCCCATACCCCATACACATATAATATACGCATACATAACACCATTTGGTCATGGGTCAATGTACATATATAAATGAATGCAATGCATGAGAAGTAAGTCAATAAGTTCTCTTGTAATGTCATAAGTTCAATATGCCTTCGGATAAACTTTATCAACTTACATATTCTGAGACCCATGAACATATGATATAATAATAGGACACATGGGGAATCAAGAACATAGGCACCCCTAGTGCATCTATGAATAGAGTCATTTATGAAAGTTGTGCGTTTGCTCGTTTCGTTTTTATCATACGTGCCATGCCAAAAGGAAAGAAGGGATAGCCTTAACATACCTTTGTCATTTAGCTAACCACACGACGTCGGTTCAGTCCATTAGTACTTAAATCTATAACAAACAACAAGGGACCATTGTTAAGCTCATGGAAGCTAGAATTCAACACAAATGAGCGAGTAGCTCATCTATGAACTTTTGGACAGCACCTCCCCCTACTATGTTCATTTTCCTCAAATCCACAAACAAGACCAACATGTCCAGAATGGCAACATATATATCAATATCTAACCTCATATTCGGTACAATACAAAAATAAAACCGTCCATACCATCTCACCCAACAACCAAGTTCTGACTTGCACTTTCCAAGCCTTTTTTTCTTCCAAACACATCAACCACAATTGCAATAGTATTCTTAAGTTATTTCTACTGATTTCCAGCCATAAAACATCAAGAATACAAGTCCAAAATAGTCCGGCCACTCAACATGAAAGTTTTCTTTATCAAATCAATTAGATATACATAGATTATCTTAAATACATATAGGAGATGTTAAGCCTTCCCTTGGCTGCAAGAATACTAATCCAACTAAGCATTACTTCAAGCTCAAATAAGCTCTTTACCCCAAACAACAAAGTAGAGAGATAACTAGGTGATCTTGATCTTCCAAGAGAGAAATCACCATTCCAACTTGTGGATTTGGTCTTGAACCCTAGGATAACTTTGAGAGAGATCTTGGACTGATATTTTTGAGCTCCTACACGTTGCAATAGAGAGAGAGAGATTATGAATTGTTTTCTAAGTGAAATTGAGATATATCTATGTTTATATGGCCCCACTAATGGGCTTGGGAAGATGGGTCTTAGGTTGCTCCATGAATTGCCCATCTTTATCCTTTTGCATTCCCTTTTAATTTTATCCACAAGCTCTAAGTAGGTGATGCACCTACTTGTTACCTCTTAATCAAGTAGGTGATTCATGTTGGTCCCTTTTTCCATTTTGAAAATATGTCTCATCCTTATTAAATAATTTAGACATGTGTCGAGTAGCTCAAGCAAGTATGATGGGAAGTAAGTTGTTGAAGCAGGCATGTTGGGTAAGCAAGCAGCTCGATTTTATTTGTCTAAAATCTCCTTTCTCATGTTTAAGTGCATTCGTCCTCAACCTAGTCATTTGTATGTTGAACGGAGATGTAGGATGTAATATCATTGGATCACTTTATATACTTTCAAGGAGAATCTCATTTCCGAGCTTACGTCAATTGGCTTACGGTGTTCTTTCACGTATGAAAGCATGGGGTGTAACATCATTCCCCCCTTTGGAATATTAGTCCTTGTATGTTGACTAATTCACTTATCATTCTCATAACCTATATCTATTGTGAATACTTTAGTACTCTCCTTGCCATATAGGCAACTGATTTGTGAATAAAATCCAAAGGCCAGGGCATTCCTCCCTTGAGGCCTATTTCTCACACCACGACTTATAGCCGGAATTCTTCCAATCTCGTAACTATGCTGCCTTGTATCATGCAGTCTGTACGACTTTGTCCTTGTACATGCACCTATGCGAATCTTCTCTCATTTTTCATCTAAGTTTGTCATACTATACCATAACTCTTACGTCGGTTTATTGTTACTGAGTTCTGCTATCAAACTCCAGGTTTCTCTCGTTGCTTATCCTATATGTATAAATCTAAGTCCTTTAACGCTTCCTCATTACTATTAATCTTAAGAATGACGGCATAATCTAATATCATACTTTGTAACTTTTATCCATCCATTGTTGATTCACTTCAATGCTGATCTATAATCTACCACTGATAACTTGTAACCTCTTACGTAATACATTGTCACTAGGGCTCACGTCGCATCGAGGAACATTTGAATTGATTTGCCTGTTCTACCTAGGGATGATACTATGCTTCAATAACTGTATTTCATTGCATCCCAATGTGATTCATCTTATGGGGGTATTATAATCACGTGCAATTCATGAAATCCCTTTCTTTTTAGGTCATTACTCAATCACATGTCTAAATTTTGTCCTCTTTTCTTTCACAATTACACCCTTATTCTAGTGCCTTGGCAGCATTCCATCTCTTTTAAATGCTCCTAGTCTTAGACTCCTATGAGTTCACTCATGCTATACTGAGCTTTCTATAACTTCAAAAACCATCAGCTCTCTTGTTTTGATGGGCTTAATCCCGAGGACTTACCTATTCTCACTCTCCTTTTCTTATCCTTACTCCTGTCTTCCCAAAACCTTGTCTCTCTACCATACTTTAGCTTGCAACCAACACATATCTATTTATACTACTCGCAACCTTCCTCTAACTTTCTTGCACCATAGATTTCCTTATGTTATTCTGGAACCTCAAGCGATACATCACATTGTCTCTAACTCTTATTTACTCTCTTAACTAGACCTCTCGGTGCCTGGAAACCCTAGGCTAGTATATTTGTCACTGACGACACCACTATCATTTCTTGATACTGAATCCCACTGCTTCTAGCCCCTATCTAAAGTACGGACTATTCACAACCTTCTGCACGTGAGTATCTCGTACCTTCTTCACATTTACCTTACATACCTTAAAATCTTGCATCATATCTTCCATCGCTTTCATAACCTCCCTTCCACATAGGTATAATTCACATCCACAACTTGAAGCTCTACTATAATACTTGCACCTCTAGTGCATAAACAATCCGATGGAAGCTTCATACTAACATCCTAGGAGGCTGGTAGTCTTCTAACTGGCTTTATCGTAGAACCATTATAGAATATGGCTAATGTACTATCTCTCTTGTACCACTGATAATAAGAGTGATTCCAGAATGGTTTCAATCATGATTTCTATAATTATCTAGGTCAAATAATCAGACTCCTGCTGATGTAATTCTTTTGTTTCCTCTTCTCTCTCAGCCTTTATGTAGGCTTAAGCTATCTTCCAATTTGTGGCTCAGGGCATTAGTTATAACTTTAGCCTTTCATGGATGCTATGAAATATCCATAATATACTCTTCTAACAATTCAATCCTTTTTCTATGACCCGGTCTCAATTTTTTTTAAACTTATATCGGAGACTTCTACGGCTGTATGAATGCCAAAATATATGTTGCATGGATAATACTCCGAAATCTTAAATGCATTTATATCGTATCTAACTCTGGGTCATTGATCAAATATTTCCTTTCGTTCCTCCTCACTTTTCTTTAAACGTAAGCAATTACTTTCACGGTCATTCTTCTACCTACTGCATGAATAATTGGCTTATCTTAGTTCCCACAAATAGTAGAATTTCCTGTAACTCAGATGTCACTTTTGATTTCTTTTTTCACTTCCTATTCATTAGCCATGATAGGTGCCACTTTTTTATGGAGTGCATACAATGTTGTAGTGTGACTGTTTTTACATGACCATTTCTTCTCAAGCTAATATGCTTAGGTTGAAGTCTTCTTCCTTATTTCCTCAACTAGTCTTTCATTTTAGTACTTATGGGGGACCCTCTGACTCTTGTAAAGTTGCAACCTCATTCCATCGTATACCCCACGGAATTTTTTATGTTCTTCCTCACTATAATTATCCTTAGTTACTTACCTCCATGACCTTGTGCTTGTAGGGTTGGTTCTGAACTGATATTTTTACTGTTTTCCCAGTGACACTTTCTTTTATTTTCGTAACATCAATATGGTACCTTTAACTACCCCAACTCCTATCTGAATATTTCTCAAGGATTACAATGTCATAACTGCGAGACTGAATCCACCATATTGGGTTTCACAATGTTTATCTTGCACGATCTGCTGATTTGTCTGTATCCTCTTGTCTATCCATAATTAGGCTCTTCCGGAATCAACTACTCATTGGTCCATTCTCGTATCTATATTCCGCGTAACTCTCTTGGGATATGTCCTTTGTCTTAACTTACCTCTCGCACTAGCTCCTTATGTATCAAGTATTCATTCGCACTTATTTATCAATAACATCCTGGTCGGGAATCCTTACTGCCCCTCCCTGCCGTCGTGCTTGTGTAATGTTCTGGAGTTGTAACCTACCTTTGGGATTTGAATAAGTGCAACCTCATCCCTTTCTCATTTTTATAACATTCTTTCTTTACTATTCCATAGTTCCGCGAACCATATAACTTCTACTTAATACCATATCACACCATTTTTCCCCCTCTCTTCATCTTTGACATCATTTCTCATATTCACTGACTCTTACTCGCCTTGCGGTAATCCTTCTATATCAAGGATAATGTAATTTCTTACTCATGAGGGTGACACCTAGTGTAAGTGGCACACTTATTCCCTTAAGCTTTACTTTGCTCACAGTCCTTGCTTTAGGGAAGCGTCTTCCTGAATGAACAACAAAGGTTATTCTTTTGTTGTCCATTCAATTATACCCTTTTATTGCCTCAAGGCCTGTCACCTCTTGTCTTTTCTTTCATTGGACTATAGACTCTATCAACCTGTCATATTTTGATTTACCGTTATTACTCACTTATCACATCATGCTCATAATGCTTCATTTACTCTCTTCTTGTCCTACCGCTAATAATTTTGTCTATCACTTTATTTTGAAAGCTTTAACAAAATATTTTGCTTTTAGCTCCCCTTGCTCCATCCACTAGTTCTTGGGGTCGCCTAACATTCTCTCTTTACTAGGGTCGGGAGCCGTACTAAGGTAAATATTTATCCCTTCTACGACTCAAGTGCTTATCTTTGTAATTTTTTGAATATTCTAGTACTCATATCTATATAGACAAATCTAGAATGCACCATCTGGGTTTCTCACAAGGAGAATTATTACCACGTTTGTAATATCCTTCAGAAGCTAATGCTAAAAATCCATCCACAATTTTGGGCTACTCTAACACCAGCTAGATCCTGATATCCTGTCCTTCTCTTAAACTATATCTGTTGGCTCCCATGGAATATAACTGAGATGGGTGTGGCCAATTGTACATACCTCTGTTGCAATTGAAGGTAACTCAAAATGCTTATATTTCTCTGCCTGAATTGTAATACTGATAATTTTCATCAATTGGGTACCTCGTACCCTTCTTTACCTTGCCCTTTTTTACTTGTTGAAACTTGCATCTACCTTCTTATTCTCTCCTTGCTGCTTACCATATCGGTGGATAAATATTCACGCCTTAGGGTTCCTTATCAAGAAGCTTACACGTCTTAATACACACATGATCTGCTAAAGACATCATATTTACTCATTATAGGCATGATGCAAAATTGAGTTCCTCTGACCCAACTCTTCCAAAGCTACATCTCTTACCAACTATCTTTATGGATGTAGGTATCAATATATTACAAATGAAATAGAAGTTAGGAGTTTGAATTCTTACAACTGAGCTCTACCACACGATCTAGAGTAAGAAGAAAGAGTGACAATCCTAAATGCCCTATAGCATCCTGCTTATAAGTGTGGTGCACAACACACCCAAATACAAAAATCTACTAGACACTGCTTGTAGACTCCCTGGGAATGAACTGCTCTGGTACCACTTTTGTCAATACCCAAACCGAAGGGCTGCGACGGGCACTCGATGCCTTACTCAACCCAATACTAGCGTAGCGTATCTTTTGTATCATACTATCACAGGTAAATGAGCAGAAAAGGCCATCATGACAGGACAAGAATAAATATATGAGAATGCTAGACATAGAACAACCCAACATTATATAGAAACTTATACACGTGACATACGGGCCTATAAGCCCGACATGATCATTTGTACACTCAAAACATAGGCCGATAAAGCCATACAAGTATCCACATACATGACATCTATCTGCAAGCCTCTAAGAGTACACAAATGTCAAAAGGTTGAGACAGCACCCCGACATACCAATCAATACATGTCCAAATCATACAGACCAAATAGGTATTTTTGGAGTAAGTGGAGTGCACGAACACCTTTCGCTGAGCTGATAGCCTATTAGGAGGACTGTCAACCTATCTATTGGGACCTGCGGGCATGAAACGCAGCGTCCCCAAGAAAAAGGGATGTCGATATAAATAAAATACCGAGTATGTAAGGCATGAAAGAAACATGGTGTAAAGAACTCAACATGTAAGTCTGAATATCTTTGTGAATCGTGAAACATTTATAATGTCATACCATGCATCGGTATATAAGTACATAGCATCATCATGCCTCTAAGGGCATCCCATCATATCATCTCGGCCTCTGTGGGTGAAATCATCATCGTATACCAGCTGATCAGGTGGTGATGCGTATATAATGCCATAACCTTTTCCCCCATATACATATAATATATGCGTATATAATGCCATTTGGTCATGGGTCAATGTACATGTATAAATGAATGCAATGCATGAGAAGTAAATTAATAAGATCAATATGCCTTCGGATAAACTTTATCAACTTACCTATTTTTCGAGACCCATGAACAGATGATATAATAATAGGACACATGGGGAATCAAGAACATAGCACCCCTAGTACTTCTATGAATAGAGTCATTTATGAAAGTTGCGCGTTTGCTTGTTTCGTTTTTATCATATGGATCATACCAAAAGGAAAGAAGGGATAGCTTTAACATACTTTTATCATTTACCTTACCACACGATGTCGGTTCAGCCCTTTAGTACTTCAATATATAACAAACAATAAGGGACCAACGTTAAGCTTACGGAAGCTAGAACTGAACACAAATGAGCGGCTAGCTCATCTACTATCACGACCAAAAACCATAGCCTGTCGTGATGGCGCCTAATGTGGTACTAGACATGCCGACATATCAAAATATTTCTCAACAGTTAACAAAATGAGCCAAAGTATTTTTAAATGAAAAAAATTCTCATAAATGGGGTAAAACCCAAAAACACAAATGCGAGAAACTCCCAAATCGGGGTGTCACTGAGCTCGTGAGCATCTATACATCACCAATCTAGAAAAGTAATGTCTATGAAATTCTGGATCTAAATACAATACAAGAAAATATAAGGAAGGAGAAACAAGGACTGCGAACGTCGGGCAGCTTTCTCAAAGTCTCCAACAATCAGCTGTGCGAAATATCAACGCCCACCGTGTCCAGAAACACCTGGATCTGCACATGAAGTGTAGGGTGTAGCGTGAGTACAACCAACCCGGTAAGTAACAGGACTAAATGAAGAACTGAAGATAAAGACGAGCTACATAGTTATAGTTCAATTTCAGTAATCTCAACAAAAGAAAGTAGACATGCTTTCAAATCCGGCAGTTTATGTCAAAACAGTTTATTCATGTCAAGTTCAAGTAAAACCGGATGTAATATCTCTCAGAAATTTCAAAGTAGTGGTATATGGCAGCTAAGTGCAAAAATAAGGAAATCAAAAGCACCTTCTCATAGCAACAGTCACTCAACCTCCCTCAATAGCTCAATACTCGGTACTCGGCACTCAGCACTCATCATGCGTACTCAATAGGTACTTGTGCACACTGGGGGTGTGTACAAACTCCGGAGGGGCTCCTTCTGCCCAAGCGCTATATCGCTGTGGCGTGCAGCCCGATCGCATCAATATATATACAGCCATAAGGCTCGTTGCGGGGCGCAACCCGATCCACACATATATAGCCTTAAGGCTCGTTGCGGCGTGCAACTTGATCCACATATATACAGCCCTGAGGCTCGTTCTGACCTGCAACCCGATCTATATATATACAGCCTTGAGGCTTGTTGCGGTATGCAACCCGATCCACATATATGAATATCGCTCATAGCTCGGCACTCAGGCCCTAACTCAGTCACTAACCTCCCCAGTCTCTCGGGCTCTCAAAGGTCATTAAAATCAGCCCAAACAGTAATAATATGATGTATCACAAGACATGTAGAGACTGAGATATGACATGCAAGTAGAATCTGAGACTGAGTGCAAACAACAAATAACAGGTAATTCAACATGTAAACGGCCTCTGTGGGCCCCAACAGTATCAACACATAGCCTAAACATGATTTCTAACATGATTTGCAGTTAAATTTCTACAACACATGGAGAATATATAGCTAGCAACAAGTTATTCAACATCACAATTTCTATGAAATGGACCAAGTCCCAATTCCTACGGTGCATGCCCACACGCCCGTCACCTAGCATGTGCTTCACATCCAAACCAATCACGTAACACAAAATCCGGGGTTTCATACCCTTAGAACCAGATCTAAAACCGTTACTTACCTTAACCCGAGCAAAACCCCTACTCCAATACGTCTTTTCCTCGTAAATCGGCCTCCAAATGCCTCGAATCTACCAAAAAACAATGAAATTCAATCAACACGGGATAAAGGAATAAATTTCACTAGAAAATATGAAGTTATTAAGCAAGATCTAAAATCAGCTTAAAGGCGGCCCCCGGGCCCACGACTCAAAATCAGGCAAAAGTCACAAAACCCAAAAGCCCATTCAACCACGAGTCCGACCATACAAAATTTACTCAAATCCGATATCAAAATCCCATTCAAAACCTCAAAATCTAGCCTAAGAACTTTTCTTCATTTTCCCCAATTTTTCACTCCAAATCACAAATTAGATGATGGAATCAATGGCATAATCATGGAAATTAACAAAAAGTAGATAGGAATCACTTACCCCAAACACCCACGCAAGAATCTCTCCAAATATCGGCTTCTACCGAGCTCCCAATTCAATTTTGTGATATGAACTCAAAACCCTCGTTTTTGAAACTTATGTTCTGCCCAGATATGCCTTCGTAGTGATTGCGGAACATACCTCGCGATCGCGAAGCACAACTATGCTGCCCCACAAATTGACCTTATGCGAACGCGTAATCCTCCATTTCAACCCTAATCCCACTCCGAATCTCCAAATCACAATCTGGAGACGCTCCTAAGTCAAAAATCACCCAATGGAGCTAACGGAACCATCAAAATTATAATCTAGGGTCGTTTACACATAAGTCAACATCCAGTCAACTTTTCCAACTTAAGCATTTTCATTATGAGAATAAGTTTCTCAATTCATTTCGAAATCTCTCCGGACCCGAACCAACTAACTTGATAAGTCATATAACAAATATAAAGCACAAAAGGAGCAGTAAATGGGGGAACATGGGCTACAACTCTCGAAACGGCCGGCCGAGTCGTTACATCTACGAAATGTTTGACATCACCTCCCCTTATTCTGTTTATTTTCCTCAAACACAAAAAATAGACAAACATATCCAGAATGTCAACAAGCGTATATATATCAATATCTAACCTCATATTCGTTACAATACATCATTAAAAAAGTCCACACCATCTCACCCAACAACTAAGTTCTAACTTGCAGTTTCCAAGCCTTTTATTCTTCCAAACACATCAACCACAATAGCAATAGTATTTTTAACTTATTTCTACTGATTTCCAGGCATAAACATCAACAATTGAACTCCAAAAATGTCCAGCAACCACAACACTTCAACATGCAGTTCAACTTACTTCACAAGTTTCCTTTATCAAATCAACTAGATATACATAGATGATCTTAAATACATATAGGAGAATTTAAACCGTACCTTGGAAGCAAGAATACTCATCCAACTAAGCTTTACTTCAAGCTCAAACAAGCTCTTTACCCCAAACAACAAAGTAGAGAGATAACTAGGTGATCTTGATCTTCCAAGAGAGAAATCACCTTACCAACTTTTGGATTTGGTCTTGAACCCTAGGATAACTTTGAGAAATATCTTGGCATGATATTTTGGAGCTCCTTCACATTGCAATAGAGAGAGGGATTATGAATTGTGTTTTATGTGAAATTGAGATATATCTACGTTTATATGGCCCCACTAATGGGCTTGAGAAGATGGGTCTTGGGCTGCCCTAATACTTGCCCATCTCTATCCTTTTGCATTCCCTTTTAATTCGATCCACAAGTTCTAAGTAGGTGATGCACCTACTTGTCACCTACTTAATCAAGTAGGTGATTCGTGTTGGTTCTTTTTCCATTTTGAACATGTGTCTCATCCTTATTAAATAATTTAGACATGTGTCGAGTAGCTCAAACAAGTAGGAAGGAAAGTAAGTTGGTGAAGCAGGCACGTGGGGTAAGCAAACAACTCATTTTTATTTGTCCAAAATCACTTTTCTCAAGTTTAAGTGCATTCGTCGTCAACCTAGTCGTTTGTATGTTGAACGGAGATACGGGATGCAATATCATTAGATCATTTTATATACTTTCAAGGAGAATCTCATTTCCAAGCTTACTTCAATTGACTTACGGCATACTTTCACGTACGAAAATATGGGGTGTAACATCTCTGAGTATTCTATTGCATATTGGTAGTTCTTGACAGTGAACTACACACTTGTGTTTGGATTGTGATCTCCCTGGCATTGGCAGTTATCACATGTTCATAGTTTCCGTTAGAAGTCCATATGTCTAAACCATGTGTATAATTGTTACAATCGTATTGAAACTTAAAATAAATTCCACATTGGCACCTAAACCTATAGAGAAGGCTAAGTGTGAGCGGTTAGGGGTATTTAGGAGTGAGATTTAATTTGTGGTTGAGATACTCCCCTGACACAAGCACTGCTCGGGGTCCTTGACACCCTTGTGAACTTTGAAGTGCTAGGGATCCAAAGGGTGTCTTGGCTATGGATAGAATTTCACCTTTATCCCTTTATCATTGAAATTTGTTAATCTCTTCAGGTTTAGTGTTAAATGAATGAAAGGCTTCACTATAATTTTCTTACAATGTTTGACCTTAGATAATTTTATTTGCATTCCTAATTACTTATGTTTATCATAGTTCTGTCGAGCCTTACATTAATATCATATGTGTTTAAGTATCATGTTGGGCCATATATCTAATGTATTTCTTTCCTTTTTTTTTTTTCCACATGTGGCCGAATTGGGCATGATGATTTCTCAAAGAACTTAGGCCCAAGTTATAACTTGAGTTGGAGTTGTTGAAGCTGCTACCGCTTGTTTGCTGGCCTAACCTTCTTCAGGCCCAAACCTTTGAGTCCATTCGCTCCCTTTATCACTTTATATGATTTGTTATTATTGTTATGTATATGAAACTTATTTGAGTAGATATGTAAGGACCCAATCGGTTGTTTTGAACATTTGCATTCCGTTTATCAGTTTGAAGTCTTCAATAGCTTCATTTGATATATTATGACTTGTGTGAATCGTCGGTTTTAGTTTTCAGTTGTTTTGGGATTGATTTGGATGAATAATTCTCAACTAGGAAGCTTTAAGTTGGAAGAGTTGACCAAGTTTGACTTTTATACAATTGACCTCGGATCGGAGTTTTGATAAATCCGTTAGGTCCAGATGGTGATTTTAGACTTGATCGTATGCCCAGAGATTTATAGAAGGTTTCGGCACTATTTGGCAAAAGTTGGCAATTTGAAGGTTTGGAATGATCATAAGTTTGACCGGGAGTTGACTTTCATGACATCGGATTTTGATTGTGGTTTCGAGAATTGGTTTCTTATGTCTTTTGAGACTTGTGTGCAAAATTTAGGGTCATGGCGGGTTGGTTTGATATAGTTCGGCACGAGTTTTAGAAGTTGAAAGTTCAATTTGAAGTGCGATTTTTGGTTTTGATATTTGAAGGAGTGATTTGAGCCTCCAGTAAGTTTGTGATATGTTATGAGACTTGTTGGTATGTTCGGATGGGGTTTCGAGGGGCTCGGGTGTGTTTTAGGTTGATTTCAGACCACTTTTCTTCATGTTTTCATTATTTCTGCTGGTTTCTGATGCCCCAATTGTTCATCGCGATCGCGAAGATGTAAATGCGATCGCGTAGAGGAAATCTAGAGCTGGGCACTTTCTTCATTGCGGTCTCGGTTGGAAGATCGTGTTTGCATAGCTTTGTGTTGGTTACAGTACGCGTTCATGTATGAGTCATCGCATTCGCATGAATCTATCTTCGTTTTTGGCATTTGATTAATGATTTCAAAAGTGAAATTGATGGTCTTTGTCTAAAATTTCCTTAAGTGGATTTTTGAATTTTGAACATCTATTCGGAGTTGGATTTGAGTGAAATTATTATGGTTGGACTCGTAATTGAACGGGTTGTCTAATTTTGTGAGTTTTGTCGGGTTCCGAGGTGCGACCCCAGGTTTTACTTTCTGGTTGACTTTGGGCTTTTGATAAATGATTCAACCTTTATCGATTGGGTTTGTTTCCTTTGGCATTATTTGATGTTCTTGAGTTGCTTTTGGCTAGTTTCAAGCCTTTCGGAGGTCGGTACGATCGGGATGGCATTTCTAGAGTATTGTTTGGCTTGCTCGATATTGGATTCGGATTGTTCGAGGTAAGTAGTATATTTAAACTTGGATATGAGGGTATTTAACCTTGGAACTATGTTATAAGAGGTGTATTGAGGTGACGCACATGCTAGGTGGCGAGCGTGTGAGCATGCACTGGGGAAATCATGATTCTAGTTGACTATTGGACTATGACCGGACTTGTTTTGCTGTTACATCTTCTTACATCCATGTTCTCCCTACTTGTTTGACTATATGAGTGGTGAGCCATGTTAGAAATCACGTTTAGGCCATGTATTTATTCGGTTGAGACCTAATGAGGCCATTTCTATTATTTTGATTTATCTGCTCTAACTGTATTTATATACTCAGTTATGATTCTTCATTTGCATATCATATCTCAGTCTCTATTTATCATTCATTGTTACATCCCATGTTACAATTATTTGGGTTGAGTGGTATGAGATATATGAGCTCGTGAGACTAGAGAAATGGATGATTGAGTTGGGGCCTGAGAGCCATGTTGTGAGTGATATTGTGGATCAGGCTGCACGCCGCAGCAGGCCATATTGTCTTTATATAAATTATTATTATTATGGATCGGGCTGCACGCCGCAACAGGCCTTATAGGCTTTATCTATTATTATGAGATCGAGCTACATGCCACAGCAGGCCATATTGGCTTTATATTAGTGCTTGGGCAGGATCTGCCCCTCCAGAGTTGACATACCAGCAGTGAGCGCACGTACCTTATGAGTGACTGAGTGTGCTGAATGATTGAGTATGATGACAGTGAGATTGAGTACTATGAGAGTGTGAGTACATGGGTTTATAATTGATGCATTACACTTCACATGCACATTGACATGTAGGCATATAGATGTACTTTCCTCATACTATATGAGAAAATTTCTTATCTGTTGTTGAAAGTTCATCAAAAAAATCACAATTTTTTGATATACTCATAATTTGGTGATTTCAGTAAAAGATTTTTGTTTTACTGTTATACCTGAAAAACATGCCTATTTTCTGTAACTGTGAGCGAGCTGAGCATCATATCTTTGAGTTATTTACTTGTACCACTTTTATTATATTGTTACGCACTGTTCTTAGATATTGGTGTTGGATTCTGACCGTTGTCCAAGCTCGTCATTGCTTTAAACCTAAGGTTAAGTTTGTTACTTTGAGTACATGGGATCGGTTATACTCATACTACACTTCTACGCCTTGTGTGCAGATTTTGGAGCTGATGTTGCTGTGTATGGCGGGAGCTGGCATTAAAGATGTACCTATGTTCCAGTTATGTCCATCTTTTGTTCTTGATAGTTTTAGATTTATAAATCTGTTCATGTACATTTCGAACAGGCGATGTATTTATTTTATACTAGCTTTATAAACTCTAAATCTTAGAAGCTCATGATTCGTACTACCAGTCCTTGGGTTGTATAAAAGTTTAGTTATTTCATCATTTATTTTCCCAGTAAATCTTATTTGAATTGGATTGTTGTTAATTAGCTTATCTAGCGTGCTGGGTTAGGTACCATCACGACTATTTGGATTTTGGGTCGTGACAGAATATTTCTCTTATCTCTTTGAATTACTTTAGAAAACCTAGGGAAGCCTAAAAACCATAGGTAAATTAAAAGTACTATCTCTTACATTAGTTAAATAATCTCATATGCATAGTTACTTTACTACACAGTTTTTTTTCGCCTTTCTTTACTCACACTAACTGTTTCTCATGAAGCTCATAAAGGTAAAAATAGGTTTGGAAAGGCAAACAACTTTATTTTAGAAAAAAAGAAAGCCAAAATCGAAAAGTGATTTCAAGGGCGGTTTTCTACAAACCAAAGTCGTGGCCAGAGGACACATCAGACGATCTTTCTAAACTTGAGTATAAGATTTTAAATCAATATTAAGGCATATCTAAGCCCCTTTTCAAAACAAACCATGCTTTGCTAAAGTCATACAATAGTCGTTCTTATTTCAAAGGAAAAGCCTTTCACACTTAGCCCTTATCTAGCAAGATTTGCATTCATGAACATCATAGAAGTACCTTTTAAAGTTCTTTCACTCATATTGCTATAAACATTTTTAGATTTTATAAAAACCTATACTCCTTTCAAATGAATATACTATCTTTCTTCCAAAAGTGATAAGTTTTACATAACATAAGGTATGTCACACACTTTTAGCACTAACTAAGTAAATATAGACCTTTAATTCTCCAAACCTAGTTCATGTCCTATGGAGCTACCTTGGGTAGATTCTAGAGGGTGCCTAATACCTTTCCCTTAGAAGAAGAAGAACCCTTACCCAAAATCTCACTGGTTAGATGACTCATAGGATAATTATCTTAACAATTAAATTGGTAACCTAGTATACCTTTAATATTAGGTGGGGACTCTCTTTTATTCATCAAGAGGAAAACCACTAGTTGAATCTTATTTTGACTCAAATAGGATGCAACAACATGGGGACTCTACTAGGGATTACATTTAGGTTCTGACCTTAACATACTTGAACTAGATTTGGAATTTCGGAATGTTAATTTACTGCTTTAACTGTGCTTAATTTGTAGCTATATGCTTACCTTCCTTACTTGCTCATTATGCACTTATCTGATTGCTTTAATATTATTGCTAACATCCCACTATCTGTTACCGCTTTATATATACCATCATCACACTCTTTCCTATTGAGTCTTGGCCGTACACTATCACACACAATAGCACGTGAGGAATTTTACACCCCTCCGAACTTTTTTTCAAAATTCTTTAGTTTCAGAGAATGGCTTTGTCAGGTCAACTGACATAACTTCTCGCAGTATTCAGTGCAACTTAAAATTAGGAAATACTTTACTCTAGTAAACATAGGTCGTATTTCATAAATATCAGGTGAGTCGATCATTGGCATCGACACATAATTAGGAAAGTCACCCTAATGTCAACGGGTCATACACGCAACGACATGATTTTTGTGGAACAACGAACCAATCATAATGAGACATTAAAGATCTGGAGAAAACACTTATCAAGCCCTCTTTCTACCCTCTTCAGAAATTGAAATCAACCAGAACATCCCCGAAATAAATATGGTCATGGGAGAACCGCACAAGCTAAAGCAACGGTGGAAGAACATCTACCGAGAGCATGGAGATGAAATCAGGACGCCCCTAGGAGAATTGACTACCTTATTGAACATCCGGGACGACAGGGTACTTATCCGTTTGATGATAGAATACTGGGATCCGGCCAAAGTGGTTTTCAAGTTCGATGACTGTGAGTTGGTGCTAACATTGGAGGAAGTTACCAGTTTCACAGAGCTACCATTCATTGGGAGGAAGTTGATACTACCGGTCACCATGCCCAGTTAATAGGTTTCTCGATTCTTTGGGAGTGACGGATAGTCGAAGTTTAATGAACATTAAAGATGGACGGGTAAGCCTGGACCAATTGTTCAATAGGTTTGGACATCGTGAGAGCTACTAATGGTACATAGGAGAGTTTCAGTGTGATCAAGATACCTGGGAAAGTCTCTACCCCATAACCTTCTCTTTGGCGCTGCTAGTTGCTATTATCCCACAAATGAGAGGACGGATCAAGATTAACTTGCTGTCTGTGGTCTTGGAAACATTCGGGGGTAACATCCAAGCTACCTTGGTACCTATGGTGTTACTAGAGATCCTCAGAGTATTTTCTGCATGTTCCTGGGGTACAATTTCTTCAAGAGCTGCAACTTGTTACTCCAAATATGGGCCACAGAGCACTTCTTTCAACGAGAGGCCACAGTTGATTACTTTGTAGGTATTAGCAATATGATTCAAAGTCAAAGTGAGAGAATGAGGCATTAGGTATCCCCGCACAGACAGGAAAAATAGAGAGAGATGCTGACCAACCTAAGCGGAGAATGGATAAACTGGAAGTTGTCGTGGCTGAGCGGCAGGGCAATTCTAAGGACTCCCCAGAAGTATTTCATCGAGCTGATAAGACTCGAGGGCATCCAGCCATATGCACCCCTATGAGTCCTCAAATAGTATAGGTTGATTCAGGATGTACCTCTCTGGGCGAGGACCGTATTGTATGAAGACGAGTACAATGGGCTGATCCTGATACCAAGGATAAGGAGACTTCAGGAGGAGTGGGATGATTTAATCATGATGCAAATGGGTCAAAATTCGTGGTGCATTCCAGAATACTATGTCTAGATCAACAAAGTGGATGAGCTAGCCCGACCAAGGAGGGAAGGAATAACCTATCTAGAAGATGCAGTGGCAACATTACAAATCTATCATGAGATTCTGCCTCACTACCTTGTGTCTACCTCCATGCATTGTCAAGTGGTCCCAGGATCAATTGATCATATGCTGCTACCTCCCAAGAATGATGATCGAGTTGTTGAGTGTATACAAATTGAGTTTGAGACAGAACTAGAAGAAGAACCAGGGGAAGAGCCCGAGTTCAATGATGATGAAGAAGAATTTGAAGAAGAACCGGAAGAGGAAGAAGACATGGGAAATGATTCCAGAGATGGCTGTTAGAAGCTGGTTGATTTCACCCCTTTCCTACCTTATATATTTTATCTTGAACCCTTCCATTTCCCTAAGGGAAGTCTGTTGAGCCCATGTAACCTTCTGAATGTTGGAAACAACGTTGTACCTTTGCTCCTGCCTGTTACAATCCAAATATTATTAATGTAAGACGAAGTTCGCTTCATATCTAAATGTGTCAAATCTAATTATTTGTCAAATATTTCGCGACTTAGGCCTACCTCCGGCAAAGAGAGGTCCCTCCCACACTAGTGCGTTAGTTTGAATACGTGAACTAACTGCTTTGTGTGCCCATTATTTTTGTGCAAACACTGAAACTGACTTCTATTCTTTTTATTCTTCTTTTCGTTTCTTGCATTACTTTATTATTATTCCCAAAAGAAGAAGTTGAGTTGTGTTGACCTAAAAGCTAGCAGAAACCACCATACAAGTTGAAACCAAAAGGGAAGATGTCTGCGATAGGTAACACGACCGAACACGCTTTGAGGTAATAGCTGATAGCCCAAGGAGACCGAGAGAAAAGAATGATACTCGGAATGACAAATATGTTGTTAGGATGGCCCAAGGGATGGAATCGTTGAAGGAGGAAGTAGAACACATTCCATAATTGGGGCATCTAGCCGTAATGACGCTCCCACAACCACCGCATTTTCTTTCTCTAGATTCTATCCCTGATCACTTTCCTTCAACTATTCACCAAGAAAAAAATACCCCGACTTCCGTCCCTACAAACCAAATAATACCCCCAGTAACCCCTACAAACCCACAAAATCTTCACATACACATCCCTTATATACTAAATTACATTCAAACACCTCAAAATCCACTAGTAGCTGCCAATTCAGTTCATACCCCTCTTCTTGATGGCATCACCTTCACCACCAATCAAAACTAGTACATACATGTGACACATACGGCTGCATACGAGTGATATGTTCCACCCCTATATGCCATTTCAGAACCCACTTTCACAGCGCCCAACATGGCTAGGATGCCTTATGAAATTGAGCAATACGCCGAAATGGAGAAGGAAGCTAAGTATAAAGAGGAAGAGTCAGTATACGAACAGCTTCGAGCATTGAGGAAACAAATGAAGAACCTTCAGGTTGCTCGAGGGAGTGAAAGTCTAGATTATGAAGATCTATCTATACATCCTGACGTGGACACGCCGATAGGCTATAAGCCTCCGAACATTTTTGATGGGACAGGTGATCCCCATGCACACTTCAGAGCCTACTGTGATAAGCTAGTTGGAGTAGGAAAGAACGAGAAGTTGAGGATGAAGTTATTCATAAGGAGTTTGGCAGGGGAGGCACTTACTTGGTACAGTCGTCGAGATCCCAGAAACTTGAGGGAGTGGTAGGATATGGCAGAAGATTTCATGAACTATTTTTGGCTCAATATAGAAGTAACTCTGATAGGTTCGCCTTGGTAAACTTGTAGAAGAAGCCGTTAGAATAATTTCAACAATATGCACATCGTGGAGGTTGGAGGCTGACAGTGAGTTGACTAAGTACTTCATCAGAGCTCAGGAAGGAATCTACTCTGAAAAAATGATGCGGGTGATGGGGCAGAAGTTCCCTAAACTTATTAGATGGGAGACTTTTTAGATGAAGGCATAAAGCCCGGCAAGGTACAATATATATACGCATTGCATGAAGCTAGCAAAGTAATTCAATCCGGTTCAATAAGCAGCGGAAAGAAGAAGAAGGAAGAGGTGTTAGCAATCATTACCTATTACCAATCCAATCCACACATGGAAATAGTTCTTACTCTCCAAAGACCCATTGCCCACACCCACCTACTTATGCTCCAGTATACAACACATAACCATACTACAATCTCCTACCTCAATATAACCCACCTCGCGCCCATAAAAATCCAAATCAACCACGACCATACTCTTTTAGTTCAAACTACAACGCATCAAAACTGACCCACCAATGCCTCCTGACCTCGCCCAAATTTTGAAGAAGAAGGTCACATAAACTATACCCCGATTACTGAACCTTTGACTCAATTGTTTGAAAGGTTGAGGAAAGCTGGCTTGATACATCCGATATAAGGAAGGATTCTTGAGCATCCGTCAAAATACTTTGATGCGACCAAATGATGCTTCTACCATTCTGGTGTACCGGGGCATAATATCGAGGATTGCTTCAAAGTGAAAAAATAAATTGAGTCGCTGATCAGAAGTGGAGCAAATTCAGTGCACCCCAGATCCATCCAATGTGAACCGTAACCAACTACCAAACCACCGGAACCGAGGAGTTAATATGATGACCCTGGATGAAGAGTATGACTTGAAAGGAACCATCGTCATAATAGGAAACACCGATGCTGCAAGGGTTCCACCTCGAAGAACTCCGATGATCACCGTACAGTTAAAACCTCCAGTAATGGTCTAGACATACCAGCAATAGTCCACCACCGCTATCAAGGATGAGGAGAATCAAGAATACAAAACAGTCCCATGCACATATCAGTAGAAAGGGAAAGGAAAGATGAATGATTCCACTTCGGCTCATGGAATGACCAGGTCAGGGAGATGTTACTCTTTAGAGGAGGTAAACCGAGGGAATTCAGGAAGGGAACATATTCAGAGGATGAATGTAATAGATGCTGAGGATATAGAATTTTAGAAGAGGATGTCAACTAATGAATACTCCATGGAGGAACAATTGAAGAAAACCCCTACGCATATATCGATCATGGATCTGCTAATGAATTCTAACAGTAACAAAGACGCCATGATGAAAGTGCTAAGTGGGGTGAGCGTGCCGAGAAACACTACCAACAAGGCTAGCAGCGACCATCGGGAAGATAGACGAGGCGAACATGATTACCTTCCGATGAGATGAACATCCAATAGAAGGTATGGGTCACAACAAAGCTTTACATATCACCTTCAAATGTGGAGATAAGGTGGTGTCCGGAGTACTTGTTGATGGAGGATCTAGAGTCAATTTCTACCTGCTCTCTACTCTATGAGTGCTAGGTATCAATCCGAGGGAAGTGAAAGAAAGCCATGTGAGGGTAAGAGCTTTCGACGGGTCACAGAAAGACGTCATTGGGGAAATCTATTTAGCTCTGCAAATTGGACTAGTTGAGTTACCCATAGTGTTCCAAGTAATGGACATTTTATCCTCTTATAACTTGTTGCAAGGAAGACCTTGGATACATATGGCTGGGGCAGTCCGGTCTACCCTCCATCAGTGCATGAAGTTCGAGTCGGTTGTCAAGAGATTGTAGTTCATGGCAAATGGAGCTAGTCAGCTTATTTGGAAAATACAGTTCCATTCAAAGAAGGATTAGACGGGGTCGCTTTTCAGGAAGTCGATATCATGAAGACCACGGAGAAAGAGGAGACTGAGCAAAATCTGGGTATGCAGTCACCACACAGATCAAAGATGGCTGTGAGAGAAATGATGAAGTACGGGTACCGACCAGGGACCGGGATGGGAGCCCGATTAGATGGGATAACGGAGCCGATTGAGCCAAGGGTGCAGAAAGGTAGAGCCGGCATAGGGTATCAACCTCTAACTGGAAAGACTTACACCGGCGGCTTGGGGAAGAAGGCTTTGGTGCCAGAGCGTTTTTCAAGTTCGGGTCAAAGCTCAACACCAGAGGACGACATCATCAATGGAATTTGAAGGTTGTTCCTGACTATGATCAAAAAATGCTGCAACAAAATTAATATCAAGACCACGACCATTCGGAATACTGAACCAAGAGAAGACTTGCATAATTGGACCGCCAACCCGTCTTTGGTTCACCGGGAGTATTGGTAGTGTGGAATTGTAAAAAAAAATTTTTAAAACAAAATGCACGGTCAATTAAAGGCTGAACCGTGTACTCTTTTATCAATTGCCTCATTGAACGCTTAGACGTTCCTCTTTGTGAAATAAAATGAATTGCTTTCTTAAAATTATTGCAAACTTATTTATCGCTTCAGTTATACTTAGGTTTTCTTTTCAGTAATTAAAATGGTAGAAAACCGCATTCCACGATTATGAAATGTAATGAAACCCTCGATCAAAGCGATCCAGATTATGAGGAATACGACGAAAGCATGATGCCAGATAATCTCCCACAAAATATCGAACAGTTGGAAAGACAGAAAAGACCTAACCATGAAGAGACAAAAGTAGTCAACCTGGGAAGTGAAGAAGACGTGAAAGAAACCCGAATCAACATGCATTTGGAAGAAGAGCAGAAAGAAGAATTGGTCGAGCTCCTCCGACGGGACATCGACGTTTTCGCATGGTAGTATGACGATATGCCCAGATTAAGAACCGACATCATTTCGCATCGATTGCCTACTGATCCTTCCAGACCGCCAGTCAAATAAAAACCGAAAACGTTCAAGAGAAACTTGAGTTTGAGGATAAAAGAAGAAGTAACCAAGAAAATAGAGGCAACTGTGGTGAGATTTACAATTTATCCCACTTAATTGGCAAATATCATACCGGCGCCAAAGATGGATGGGAATATCGGGATATGTGTGGATTATCGAGATCTTCACAAGGCCAGTCCAAAAGACAATTTTCCTTTACTAAACGTTCATATCCTCATCGACATTTATGCCAAGCACGAGTTGCAGTCATTCATGGATTGTTTCGCCGAGTACTATCAGATCCTAATACAAGAAAAAGATGCAGAGGAAGACAATGTTCACTACGCCTTGGGGAGTTTATTGCTACAGCTTCATGCCATTCGGCCTCAAGAACCCTGGTGCTACTTACATGAGGGCCATGACGATCCTCTTTCACGACATGATCCAAAAGGAGATCGAGGTATATGTGGATGACGTCATTATCAAATCTTGAAAGAGTGCCGAACATCTGGATGTCCTGAAATAGTTTTCCGAACGCTTGCGAAGGTATAGTTTGATGTTGAATCCTGCAAAATGTGCATTCGGAGTCCCTTCTAGAAAACTGTTGCGTTTCATCGTAAGCAGGAAAGGGATAGAGTTGGCTCCTTCAAAGATCAAAGCCATTCAGACTTACCGACACCCAAGACTAAGAAGGATGTAATGATTTTCCTTGGCATGCTAAGTTACATCAGTAGATTCATAGCCCAGTCTACGGTAATTTGGGAGCCTATTTCAAGCTGCTGTAAGTGGATGCCGCTACAAAATGCACAGAAGAGTGTCATAAATCCTTCAACAAGATCAAGGAGTACTTATCAAATACACCAGTGTTGGTTCCCCCGAACCCGAGAAGCCATTGTTGTTAGAGCTGTCAGATTTGGATAATGTATTTGGATGCGTGTTGGGACAACACGATGAGACCGGGAGAAAAGAGCAAGCTATCTACTAGTTAAGCGAGAAGTTTATACCATGTGAAGCCAAATAAATTTTGATAGAGTGCACATACTGTGCTTTGACTTGGATCTCCAAAGGTTGAGGTCCTATATGTCAGCATACACCACACATCTAATATCTCGGCTCGACCTGCTTAAGTATATCTTTTAGAAGCCGATGCCTACGGGAAAGCTGGCCTACTGGAAGAGTCTTCTTAGCGAGTTTGACATTGTGTATGTGACACATAAGGCTATCAAAGGAAAAGTTTTAGCTGACCACCTTGAAGAGATTCCAGTGGACAAGGATTATGAGCCGCTCACAACATACTTTTTGCACGAGGAATTATTGATCGCCGGAGAAGACAATACAGAATTTTATCTAGAATAGAGAATGTTCTTCGATAGAGCAGCAATTTCAAAGTAGGAATTGGGGCAGTCTTAATTTCAGAATTAGAACAGCATTATTCAGCATCCGCAAAGTTTAGTTTCCCCTACACAAATAATATGGACGAGTATGAAGCATGCATCCTGGGGATTAGGATGGCAATCGGCATGAATATCAAAGAGTTTCTAGTCATAAGAGATTCTGATATGTTGTTACATCATGTTCAAGGAGAATGGACTACTATGAACGTCAAGATCCTTCTCTATATGAATTGCGTAAAGAAGCTATCCAAGAAGTTCACAAAGATGAAGTTCAAATACATTCCTGAGATCCAGAACGAGTTTCCCTATGCTCTCACAACCTTGTCATCCATGATCCAACAACAAGATAAGAAATACACCGACCTTATTAATATGGAGGTCTGGGATCAACATGCGTACTGTTTCCATGTAGATGAAGAGCCAGACGGTAAGTCGTGGTACTACGGCATCAAAACGTTCTTTAAAGTAGGAAAGTATCCAGAGAACGCAACCAATGGTCAGAAGCGAGCATTCAAAAGGCTAGTAAATCACTTTTTCCTCAAGGGGGAAGTCCTGTGTAGGAGGACCTCAGATTTGGGTCTATTAAGATGTATAGATGCTGCTGAAGCAACCAAATTGCTATAAAAAATACATGCAAGGACGTGCGGATCTCACATGAATGGCTTCACTTTAGCCAAGAAGATTTTAAGAGCCAGATACTTTAAACTAATAGCATCTGTTATCTGCAGAAGTGTCACCAGTGCCAGATCTACGGGATTTCATCCAGGTTCCACCTAACGAGTTGAATGTAATAGGTTCGCCCAGGCCTTTTGCCCCTTGGGGCATGGATGTAATTAGACCTATAGAGCCTGCTGCATCAAATGGACAACATTTTATCTTGGTAGTCAATGATTACTTCGCCAAATGGGTCGAAGCTTCTACATAAAAAGCTTTAACGAAAAAAGTAGTGGTAGATTTCGTCCGTAACAACATAGTCTGCCGGTTTGGGATAACCGAGTCAATCATCATTGACAATGTAGCCAGTCTCAACAGTGATCTCATGATGGAAATTTGTGAGGAGTTCAAAATCGTCCATCATAACTCTACAGCCTATAGACCGCAAATGAATGGAGTAGTTAAAGCAGCCATCAAAAACATTAAAAGCATTTTAGGGAAGATAGTACGAGAAATTATCCTTCGCCTTACTGGGTTATCGGACAACCATGTGAGAATCCATTGGGTCACACTTGATTGCATCCATTTTGTATGTATTCGGAACTACGCCGCGACTTGATTTCCTTTGGAAGGAATACGTAGGCAATCCTCATCGGATTCAGCCATCTGTTGTAATTGAACTACGTTCCGGCCTGATTCCATTTGGATAGGTAGGCAGCTTGAGTCAGACTCGGCCACTTCATTTTTAAACCTCATCATTTTGCATCTATTGTAATAGACATCAACGGGATAGAATCTTCTAGAAATAGCGTTCGCATATGAGGAAATTTCTAAACATGTCATTATGCAGAACAATGGCATTTTCCATAAGGTAAACGAATTTCCAAATGGTTCTTTTAAAAAAATCTACCTTTCCACCTATTGAACCATATGGCGTAAACTCACCAGGACCGGTGCAAAGCCAGGACTACGGTCGACACAAACCAACACCCCCTGCTAAGAATTTTTCTTTGAATGCAGGACCGACAGGACACAAGGAAACGCTGGAGCACACTGGGGCAATGGCGGATCTTCCACTCTCTCACAACTATCATCTCTCTTTTATTATTTATAATTTTCCTTTTATAGTTGAAAACTAACTCTTAAATCCTTTACAGGTATTTTGGAACCGTCCGCTCAACTAAGCATAGCATGCGTATATAGCGGGTCGCTGGCCCCGCCAACTGGAGCCATGTGTATTGCAAATCATCTGTTCAACCAAGCAAAGCTTGTTGTATATAGCGAGTTGCTGGTCCCGCCAACCGAAGCCATGTATATAGCAAACCGTTTGCTCAACCAATCGGAGCGCCCTGTACAAATCGAATCGTTGGCTTCGTAATCAAAGCATTATATATAGCAAAACTATTTGCTTCGCCAACGGGATCGGAGTTTACAAGTAGATAATCGCAAACCTCGTCACGAACGTTCTACAAATCAATAGCCGCAATTTAGTTTTGCAGTATAGAGTATCTCTCGGGCATGCTCTTTACTTCTTTGTTTTATCTTGAATGTTTTTGTTCATGCAACTTACAGGCATGATTATATTTTTCAAGTCAAAAACTCACATCGTGCATAGATACTTACATTTCACTGCAACTGCTCCCTTCACGCAGAAATACATTCTACATTACAAGTGAACTACTCCCATCACGCGAAGATACATTCTACATTACAAGTCAACTACTCCCATCGTGGGGAGATACTCCCAACGTGAGGAGACATAAAGCTCTGACAGCTGCGGAATGGTACACACCCCGGCTAAAAATCGAGTCAAATTCAAGTATCTCGTCGTCCCAATCCCAAATAACGGCTAGCCAGCAACCAAGCATTATCATTCCTGCATCATTTACACTGTATCTTGACATATTTGCATTACGATAAATGGGTATGTGTGTATTTTATTTTTACAGGAACAAACATCACGACGTGGAACTTATTCTAAGCACCAAACCAAGCTACAACACTATGAGGGACAACACAAACTCATAAGCAGGCCAAAGATCCGAACTCCAAACTCAAATACGATCAGTGGAACTATAATTCTTCAAATCTTTCAAGTCAAGTTGCAATTCAGAGCTATCAATGGGTACCAAATCTTCTGTCTAGTAGTATCGTCATAATACGATACTAGGCAATTTCTGCGAGAGTCGCCTCCTCCAAACCATTACTCCACAACTATATGAAGCCTGATCCTTGTTAAGCCCGAGGTATGTAAGCAATTCTAAGCCAGAATTTAGCCCTAACTCTTCAAAATTCTCCCGGAACATTCCTTAACTCCTCTAATTCTATCACCCATAATCTTCGTTAAAACCATATGTCATTCCTGAAATGTATGCCTGAAGTAAGGACAAAATTGGCCTTTGTTCGATTTCTTTACCCGAAAACTCTTGCATCATCTCTGGTAAAAAAGGGGCAGCTGCTGACGATCAATTTTCATCCTCCTTTAAAAAATTAATTTACGTACACTTATTAATTTTCAATAAATATGTTAAGGATTTTTTCTAATTAATAATACGTCCTTTAAAGTAATTAATGGTGTTAGTTAGAAACTTAGTAACCATATAATTATAAAAAATATTATCTTTACATACCAATTTAAAACTATTAAGATAATTTACATATTCATCAAATAGGTATATAATTAATTTAGTAATGTTATTTCTCAATTTTTGACAACATAACCTTCATTTTCAAAATAAATCAAAAATTAGTGTTGTAAATAGCAAACTACGATATTTAGTAATTAATAGTGTATTTGATTATTATAATTTTATTAAATTTTATTAAAATTGTTTATGCTTAATTAAATTAATTTTAGAGAGGTGAAAGACTAAATGACTATATTTGCAATTACACTCCTAAACACAATCTCGCTATTGGTTAAATTTAATTCAGCCCAAAAACACTAGCCCAAGACCATTTGACCCGGTCCAAGACCCCCCTTTCCATTCCACCTTGGCGATCCACACCACCCTCTCTTAGCTACCCAAATGGTGCCACATCACTTATCACTCCTACTCACAAAACAAACACAAACAATCTGAACCATCGACGATCCTTGCTTATCCCTATTTTCTCTTTTAATTTTAACATCCCACCGGATAATACCACACAGATCCAACAGTTCTCATATTTTCTCATAAAAAAAAATTTCAAAATATTTAATACCTAATTTATTAGGGCCGTAGATTTAATGATCCAACGGCCCAGATCTATTCCCCGTTTTTAACCTCAGAGACCAACACTAATTTCCCTGAACCCTAAATCATTTCCCCCTTTGACGGCCTCCTCTATTTCCCAAACCTCTCTCTTTTCTCTCAAACCTTCAACCTCCATCAATCCCAAATCCTCGCACAAATCTGTGCAAGGTCACAAAATTAAACTTCACAACACTCAATCTGTCACTTACACTCACGAATCTCGCTGGATTATTTCCATTTTCATCACTAGATTTTAACTTCACAATTATGGAACCCTAAGCTCAGAAACACAAATGATCTGATTTCTTCTTCGTTCTTTCAAATCAAGCATGCATGACCATCTATCTTGTCCCTGTACCGTGATTCCTGCTATTTTCTTTCAATTTCCACTGATAAAATTCAAAACCCCTAATTCTGAGGTCATAAACCAAAAAATGAAACTTTAAATCATCTGGTTTCTCTTGTGTTTTCTGATATTAGAGCATGCTTGGAGCTCTTGCAGAGTTTTATCATGAGGATTCGTTACCTAGATGTGAAACGCAGTGACCTCTGGGTTTTAGTGTTCAGCCGATGGGTCTTCACCTTCAATGGTCGACCTCTCTCCTCTCTGTTTCTTAGATTTTCACTCGATTTTGCTTGCATCATCTAGTAATCGTCACTCTTCACTATCATTTGAATCTGTTTGAAATCTTATGACATTAGATGCCAATATAAATACGAGCTTTAATGCTCTCACCTGATATCACCTAACACATAGAAAACAACATCTAACAATCTGAGAAAGAAATAATCCAATACAAGTTTGAAAGGTCTATCAGAAACCCTAGTTTTTCTAACCAATTTTTCATCTTCCTCTCTTTCAGGTTCTGAGTTCAATTCGTTGATAATTGTTTGAGACTTAGTTCCTACGACTATGAAAATCTTTGTTTAGTTTGCTGCTCAAAGGAAGGTCAGTGAGCCTTGACCCTTCCTCTCTTTTAATTACTTAGTTAAAATCATGCTTGCTCTAGTATCTTCTGTTAATTAACTCTGCTTATGATATGGTGTCATTTGTTTATTTATGCTCAATATGTGTTGTTATTAGCTGATGATTTATTGGAATCTTTTGGCGTTATATGTTTATTTAGTAATATGAAGATAAATCAATACTAATCGACCATTTTTGCAAATCTCGATAATATGTTGTTGCTGAATAATCCATGAGTGGTCAGTAAAGAACATTCAATGATTTTGCACACCTGTTTTGACTTTATACTTCTATGATGATTTTTGCTGACTCTTGTGTTTGTTCTATTGATCTTTATCTTAGTGATTATTTGTTAATCTGTATTATACACCTAAAGTTGCCTGCTTGACAGGTTTAACTATAGCAGTTATGAACACTTAAGGGAATATAAGGTTGTCATCACAATTTTAAGTATATTAACTAATATTATCTGAGTTGACCTTTTCCTTCTAATGTGCCTTTGTGATTCTGTAACTCTTTAAAGATTATTGCAATGATGTTTCTGTCAACCATTATGAATGTGTGATCACATCTAAATTTCATTGTATAAATATGTTCTGAATCAACTAGATTAAATCCTACCGAGTTTCGGCACTTGTTTTTGTATGCATTCTAAAACTGCTATTCACTTAGTTTAAGCTATTCCCTAGGAACTTGATTGTCACGACCCTAATCTCCAATTGTAGGATGTCGCGATGACACCTAATCTCTAAGACTAGGTAAGCCTAACATACATGAAGATATAACGGAAATAATAATAGAACATCAAATTTAAACCAACCAGCTAGAATAAAAGAACTCCATAATACAGCTGGCAATAACTCCCAAAATCTAGTGTGACTAAGTCATAAGCTCTACACGAATATACTGAAACAATCCCTAATACATCACAGTCTAAGTATAGAGAAAGCAGCAAAAAAGAAACAATGACAGAGGGTGACTCTGAGTCCTACGAACGTCGGCAAGTATACCATGAAGTCCCCAATTTGAATGCTCTACTCAGTGGTGCCCAACCTGATATGAGGTACCTAGATCTGCACAAAAAGATGTGCAGAAGTGTATTTTGAGTATACCACAACAGGACCCAGTAAGTATCAAGCCTAACATTTGTAGAGTAGTGATGAAGCCAGGTCAAGACACCTACTAGGATAAGAAAGAAAGAAATTGGACAAGTATAATACAGTCTAAGAATGTAAACGAGGAAAATGAGACATTAAGGTGTAACAACCCGGCCGGTCGTTTTGAATATTTTAGCCCCGATCCCCTATTTATTCCATCCTCTATGTTATATTGCGGTTATGTGACTTGCTGGAGGTGTTTGGTTTTGGTTTCAGGCGAGTTGCGAAGTGGAATGGGACATATAATCCCTATGTTGGAGCTTTAAGTTGAAAGAGTGGACCGTAGTTTGAATTTTTTGTAGACGACTCCAAAATGGAGTTTGGATAGTTCCAATAGCTCCGTATGGTGATTTTATACTTAGGAGCATGTCCTGATGTTGATTTGAAGGTCCGTAGATCGTTTCAGCGGGAGTTGAATTTATTGATATCAGAGTCGGATCCTGATTTCAGAAGTCGGAATAGGTCCGTCATATTATTTATGACTTGTGTGAAAAATTTAAAATCAATTGGAGATGGTTTGGTGTGAATCAGCATTAGTTTGGAATTCAAAACTTCATAGTTTCATAGGCTTGAATTGGGTTGCGATTCGTAGAATCGATGTCGTATGATGTGATTTTTGGACTCGAATAAGTCCGTTATGTGTTTTGGCACTAGTTGGTATATTCGGATGGGGTCCTGTGGGCCCCAGGTGTGATTACGATTTAATCCGGAACAAAGTTGGACTTAGTCTCATTGCTAAAGCTTCCAGCCTTCTGGTGTCATCGGACCTGCGGAGGGATTGGCCGGAGATGTGGAGTCACAAATATGAGTGGTGAAGCATAGGAGCGAAATGAGGCAGCCAAGTTTGGGCTCGCAGGTGCGCAACCGCAGGAGCGGGCACTACCTTCGTAGAAGCGGAATTTGGGGAGAAACATTGGGCGTGACCGCAGATGCAGTCGTTTCTCTGCAAAAGCAGGCTCGCATGTGCAAGCTATTGTCTGCAAAAGCAGAAATTCTAGAGTTATGTTGGAACCGCACCTGCGATCAATTTTCTGCAGGTGCAACCTCAGGTCTGCAGAAGCCAGGATCGCAGGGCAAAAAATGGGTCTTCGAGGGTTTGAGTTTCATAATCCATTTTCGAACCTATAGAGCTCGGATTGTGGCGATTTTACAGGTGATTTGCAAGGAAATCATTCGGGTAAGAAATCCCAACTCGATTTTGGTTAAATTACACATATCTATTGCTAGTTTCATCATTTAATTAGTGACTTGAGTTGGAAATTTGATAAAGAATTGTAAAACTTCTTTTGCTAAAATTTGGAATTTGGAAGGTGATTTGAGGTTAGATTTAAAAGGCGATTTGAGGCAATTTTATGGTATGAAGTTATTTTTGCTAGATTCGAGCAGTTTGAAGTTAAATCACGAAGGAAAGACTTACTAATGGATTGAGTTAGCGTGCTTTGAGGCAATTTGTCTTGCCTAACTTTGTGTGGGGAATTACCCCTTAGGGTTGGTGTTGTTTTGTGATAATTGTGATGTCTGGAAGCCGTGTACACAAGGTGACGAGTGTTTACATGGGATAAATGTGGCAATTTACCGGTTTTACCTATGTAGATTTCTTTCATGCCCGAATTGAGTTATCTTAACATGTTATATTCATCATCATAGTCTATTTTCACTTGTTTTACTTGTCCTATCTCTTACTTGCTAATTGATCTACATGTTTAGTTAAAGTTCTTGTTTCCTTTATTCCATATTTGTTATTTAACCGTTGAACTCTTTACTTGAAGCTTCTATTCTTGGAATATCTTGTTGTTGAAAGTTGTATTGAGTTATGAAGGTCGTGATTCACATTGAGGCAAAGTGTTAAGTTGTGAAATACTACTCTTGTTGAGTTATCACTACCGGTTATTATTGTTGAGACTCTTGTATACATTGTTGAGCCATGTGCTATTTATTGTGAAAACGCCGTTGTTTTTGGTTTCTTTGGCAAGTTGTGATATTGGGCACTTGAGGTGCAATTTGTGATAGTTTGTGATTTTGATATGCATGGCGGTGGTATAAGTTTTTGGGGTACAAATGCATGCCGTTAGAAAAGGTGGGCTTGATACACGTGGCTGGTAGGGGAACTACTAGAAGCCACACAGTGTGATAAGGTGGCTAAAATGCGGGAAGATATTTTGGGATAATGATTTTTAAAACTAAATGCAAGGCTCCCGCGGTGATATAAGGAAAGATTGTGAATTATTCTTGGGATTTGAGACTACGAGGCAATACATCGGTAGTGACTTTTGTTGGTATTTATTACTTCCCTTGTGTCTAGTTGCTTTGTTTCCATGGCATAACTCTCCTTGTTTTCTTCTGTGATACATTAATTGCTTTAGTTCTATGTAGTAAATTTTGGTATTTTCCTTACTTGATTCATTTCCATTGTTACTATTTTTTCACTGTTAAATTACTCGTTCTATCTCTTATTTATTCTTGTAGAGCCTTGACCTGACCTCGTCACTACTGTACCGAGGTTAGGCTAGGCAATTACTCGGTAGCTTTGTAGTGTACTCTTACTATGGTTCCGCGCATCTTTTGATCTGATCCAGGTACCTCCGGCTAGTCCAGGCATCAGTGAATTGAGTTCGTACTCGGAGACTTCAAGGTATACCTGCCGGCAATCGCAGGCCTCGTTGGTGAGCTTGTGACTCAATATCACTAGGTTTTGGGGAAATCGTATATGCTGAGTTGTGGAGTTTTCCTTATTAAAATTGTAAAGTATTTGAGAGTTTATTTGTTATTTCATTTCTTTTCTGCATGCTTGTTAAGCTTACCTAATCTTAGAGACTAGGCTCCACCATGACATCCTACGGAGGGAATTTGGGGTCATGACAAGTTGGTATAAGAGCTCTAGGTTCATGGGTGTTATGAGTCACAAGCAGGTTTAGTAGAGTCTCATGGATCGGTAGAGAGACGTCTGTACTTATCTTCGAGAGGCTATGGAACTGTTAGGAAAAGCTTCATTTCCTGATTCATTATCGTGCCAATTTGTTGACTTCGAAATTCTTAATCACTGTCTTTCTATTCTCTCACAGATGGTGGGGACACGCACAACTGGATTGGATGATCAGACACCCGCACCTCCAACTGGAGCCGCGAGAGGCCAGTCGGGGGTAGAGGCCAAGGACGGCCACGTGGTGCAGCTAAAGCACTTGCTTGAGCTGCTACAAAGCAGCCACTAGAAGCTCCAGCCGGAGGGCAAGCACCCAAGATGCCTGTCAGTACCCCTACACTTCAAGAGACCCTCACCTAGTTTTTGAGAATTTGGCACTCTAGCTCAGGCAGGGTTGATCCCACTTGATCCTGCCATATCTTAAGCAGAGGGAGGAGCATAGACTCCCTCTGTCCGTACATAGAGCAGCGGGTTTCAGGTTGACCAGATCCTAAAGGTCACACCAGTGTAGCCGGTTGTCTCAGTTCAGCGTAAGGTTAGGGCAGCAGCATATGAAAGGGAGCAGCTCAGGCTCGAGAGGAACAAAAAGTACCACCATCCTACTTTTAGTGGTTTGGCTTATGAGGACGCACAGAGTTTTCTTTTGGAGTGCCACCGTATCCTCCGTACTATTGGTAATGTACAGTCGAGTGGGGTTGCATTCACTATGTTGCAGCTTAAGGGAGCGGCTTATCAGTGGTAGCGAATGTATGAGTTGGGAAGCTCGGCCGAGGCAATTTCACTCACTTGGGATCAGTTCTTAGAGATGTTCATGAGGGAGTATGTTCCCTAGAGTCTTAGGGACGCATGGCGCGCAGTGTTTGAGCAGTTGTGATATGCAGTCCGGTTCAGTGAGTTGTCCACACATGCACCTGCATTTGTTTCCACTGTCAGAGAGCGAGTTTGTCGATTTATCGAGGGGATTAACCCTAGTATTAGATTAAGCATGGTTCAAGAGTTCGAGACTGACATCTCATACCAGTAGGCTGTGGAGATCGCTGGGATATGGGAAGGAATTCGAGCCCGGGAGAGAGAGGAGATGGAGGCCAAGAGGCCTCAAGATTCTGACACATATAGTGGTTCTCGTGCCCCAGATGCAGCCTATCATGGTAGATGTTGTGTGAGTCGTCCTGTACATTCAACACTTCCAGCTTCCAGCGGTATTCCTGCCACTCCCAGGTCTCAGGTTACGCATTAAGCATCGCCACTATCTAGTTAACCTCCTACACAGGGTGCTTTCAACGGTCAATCTAGCTGATCAGGCCCAAGCCAGTTCCAGCAGCCACGTCCCCTAAGAGCTTATTTTGAGTATGGTGACACTCGTCATATGGTGAGGGACCGCCCCAGACTCAAGAGGGGTGCACCTCCACAAAATACTCAGGCCCTACATATTCTAGAGGGTCCGTTGGCTTCTGAAGCCGTGGTTACCACACTAGTTGCCATCCCACCTACATAACCAGCTAGTGAGGGAGGTCGGGCGGGTAGAGGTCGCCCTAGAGGGGGAGGCCAGGCTAGATGTTACGCTCTTCCAACTAGGACGGAGGCGGTTGCATCCAGCTTGTTTTTCACAAGTATTATTCTGGTTTATCATAGAGATGCATCAGTCTTATTTGATCTAGGTTCTACTTATTCCTATTTATCATCTTACTTTGCTCCATATTTGGGTATATCCCGTGCTTCTTTGAGTTCTCCTATTTGTGTGTCCACGCCTGTGGGAGATTCTATTGTTGTTGACTGTGTGTATCAGTTGTGTTTAGTTATTCTTGGTGGTTTTAAGACCAGAGCCGACCTATTGTTGCTCAGTATGGTAGATTTTAATGTTATCTTGGGATGGATTGGTTGTCGCCCTATCATGATATTCTTGATTGTCACGCCAAGACGGTGACGTTGGCTATGCTAGGTTTGCCGCGGTTGGAGTGGAAGGGTTCTTTGGATTATGTTCCTAGTAGGGTGATGTCTTTCCTTAAAGCGCAACAGATGGTTGGGAAGGGGTATGAGGCATATCTAGCCTTTATGAGGGATGTCAGTGTTGATAACCTAACGTTGAGTCAGTTCCGATAGTGAGGAATTAACCAGATGTATTTCCGGCGGATCTTCCAGGCATGCCGGCCGATAGGGATATTGATTTTGGTATTGATTTATTGCCGGGCACTCAGCCCATTTCTATTCCACTATATCATATGGCCCCATCGGAAGTAATAGAGTTATAGGAGTAGTTCGAATAGGTCCATCATATCATTTATGAGTTGTGTGCAAAATTTGAAGTCAATAGGAGTTGGTTTGGTGTGAATCAGAATTAGTTTTGGAATTCGGAAGTTCACAGTTTCATAGGTTTGAATTGGGTTGCGATTCGTAGAATCGATGTTGTATGATGTGATTTTTAGTCTCGAGTAGGTCCGTTATGTGTTTTTGCACTTGTTGGTACATTCGGACGGGGTCCCATGTGCCCTGGGTGTGATTCCGATTGAATCCGGAACAACATTTGACTTAGTCTCATTGCTGAAGCTTCTAGCCTTCTGGTTTCATCGGACCTGCGGAGGGATTGACCGCATGTGCGGACTTGCAAATATGAGTGTAGAAGCGTTGGAGCAAAATGAGGCAGCCAGGTCTGGGCTCGCAGGTGCGAACACCTGGGCGTAGTTGCGCCTCCGAAGGAGCAGGCACAGCCTTCGCAGAAGCGGAATTTGGGTAGCAGCCTTGGGCGTGATCGCAGATGCGGTCGTTTCTCTGCAGAAGTAGGCTCGTGTCTACCAGCTATTGTACATAGAAGCGGAACCTCTAGAGTCAAGTGGGAACCGCACCTGCATCGGATTTTTCTGTAGGTGCGATCCCAGACCCGCAGAAGCGAGAATCGCTGGGTAATAAAGTGGTCTTCGAGGGTTTGAGTTTTGTAATCCATTTTTGAACCTAGAGAGCTCGAATTGTGGCGATGTTTTGGGTGATTTTCAAGGAAATTATTGGGGTATGAAATCCTAACTCGATTTTTTTTAAAATTACACGAATCTATGTTAATTTCATCATTTAATTAGTGATTTGAGTTGGTAATTTGAGGAAAATTTGTGAAAACTTCATAGGCTGAAATTTGGGGATTTGAAAGGCGATTTGAGGTCGGATTTGAGTAATTCTTGTATGGTTGGACTCGTTATCGAATGGGTGTTCTAGTTTTTAATTTTGGTCGGGTTCCGAGACGCGGTCCTAGGTTGACTTTTTGAATTGACTTTTTATTTCTTTGCAAAGATCGTAACTTTATTGTTTGAAATAGTTTCCTATAGTTCATATTTATGGTATGAAGTTGTTTTGGCTAGATTCGAGCCGTTCGGAGTCGGATCATCGAGGGAAAGACTTACTAGTGGACTGAATTAGCGTGCTTTGAGGTAACATTTTGTGGGGGAATTACCCCTTAGGATTGGTGTTGTTTTGTGATAATTGTGTGTACGCAAGGTGATGAGTATATACACGGTCTAAACGTGGAAATTTACCGGTTTTAGCTAAGTAGATTTCTTTCGTGCCTGAATTTAGTTGAAGTTCTTGTTTCCTTTATTCCATATTCATTATTTAACCGTTGAACTCTTTACTTAAAGTTGCTATTCTTTGAATATCTTGTTGTTGAAAGTGGTAGTGAGTTATAAAGGTCGTAATTCACATTGAGGCAAATTGTTAGGTTGTGAAATACTACTCTTGTTCAGTTATTCACTACCGGTTATTATTGTTGAGACTCTTGTGTACATTGTAGTTGATACATGGGCTATTTATTGTGAAAACACCGTTTTTGTTCGTTTCTTTGGGAAGTTGAGATATTGGGAACTTAAGGTGGAGCAACTAGGTGGTTTGCCTTAGAGGCTTGAGATCCCAGAGTGGAAATGGGAGCGGGTTACTATGGATTTTGTTGTTGGTCTCCCAAGGACTCAGAGGAAGTTCGATGCGATATGGGTGATAATGGATAGGTTGACTAAGTAGGCTCATTTCATTCCAGTGGTGACTACTTATTCTTCAGAGCAGCTAGCTCAGGTCTATATTCGCGAGATTGTCAGACTTCATGGCATGCCAGTATCCATCATCTTTGACCAGGGTACACAGTTTACATCGCGGTTCTGGAAGGCCGTACAGTGTGAGTTAAGCACGCAGGTTGAGTTGAGTGTTCGTTCCACCCTCAGACGGACAGACAGTCTGAGAGGACTATTCAGAAACTAGAAGATATGCTTCGTGCCTGTGTGATGGAGTTTGGGAGTTCATGGAATCAGTTCTTGTCGCTTGCGGAGTTTGCCTACAAGAAGAACTTTCAGTCGAGCATTCAGATGACTCTGTATGAGGAATTTTCTAGGAGGCAGTGTCGATCTCCGGTGGGTTGGCTTGAGCCGGGTGAAGCTAGGCTATTAGGTACAGACTTGGTTCAGGATGCTTTGGAAAAGGTTAAATTGATTCAAGATCGGCTTCGCACAGCCCAATCTAGATAGAAGAGTTATGTAGATCGGAAGGTTCGCGATATTGGATTCATGGTTGGGGAGCGGGTATTTTTTCGAGTTTCGCCCATGAAGGGTGTTACGCGGTTCAGGACGAAGGGCAAGATGAGCCCTATGTATACCGGACCTTTTGAGATTCTTGAGAGGATTGGAGAGGTGGCCTACAATCTTGCACTGCCACCTAGTCTAGCTGCAGTTTATCCAGTATTCCATGTTTCTACGCTCCGAAAGTATCACGGTGATCCATCTCATGTGTCAGACTTCAGCTCAGTCCAGTTGGACAAGAATTTGTCGTACGTTGAGGAGCCGGTGGCCATTTTGGACAGGCAGGTCCGATAGTGAAGGTCGAAGAACATTGCTTTAGTAAAAGTTCAGTGGAGGGGTCAACCAATCAAGGAAATGCTTGGGAGACTGAGCATGATATGTGTATTTGTTATACTAATCTTTTCACCAATTTAGGTATGTCTCTATACTCGTTCCAGGACGAACATTTGTTTTAAGAGAGGGAAGATGTAACGACGTGGCCGGTCGTTTTGAGTATTTTCGCCCCAATCCCCCATTTATTGCCTCATCTATGTTATATTATGGTTATGTGACTTGTCGAGGGTTGGTTTTTGTTTCGGGCGAGTTTTGGATTGGAATGGGACATATAGTCCCTATGTTGGAGCTTCAAGTTGAAATAGTTGGCCGTAGTTTGACTTTTGTGTAGACGACCCTGGAATAGAGTTTGGATGGTTCCAATAGATCCGTATGGTGATTTTACACTGAGGAGCGTGTCCAGATGTTGATTTGGAGGTCCGTAGGTCGTTTCAGCGTGAATTGGCAAAATCTAAAACGTTGAAGGTTTGAAAGGTTGGAAAGTTTGACTGGGAGTTGACTTTATTGACAATGGGGTCAGATCCCAATTCTGGTAGTTGATATAGGTCCGTCATGTCATTTATGACTTGTGTGCAAAATTTGAAGTCAATTGGAGTTAGTTTGGTGTGAATTGGCATGAGTTTTGAAATTCGGAAGTTCATAGTTTCATAGGCTTGAATTGGGTTGCGATTAATAGAATCGATGTTGTTTGATGTGATTTTTGGCCTCGTGTAGGTGTGTTATGTGTTTTGGTGCTGGTGGGCATATTCATATTGGTCCCGTGGGCTCCGGGTGTGATTCCGATTGAATCCGGAACAAAGTTGGACTTAGTCTCATTGCTGAAGCTTCCAACCTTCTGGTGTCATCGAACCTGCGCAGGGATTGGCCACAGGTGCGGACTAGAAAATGTGAGAGGTGAAGCATAGGAGTGAAATGAGGCAGCCAGGTCTGGCTCGCAGGTACGAACACCAGGTGCGCCTTCGCAGGAGCAGGCACTGCCTTCGCAGAAGCATAATTTGGGGAGCAGACTTGGGCGTGATCGCAGATGCGGTCGTTTCTCCGCAGAAAGGGGGCTCATAGGTGCGAGCTATTTTCCGTAGAAGCGGAACCTCCAGAGTTAAGTTGGACACCTGCGATGGATTTTTTGTAGGTGCGACCCCAGGCCCGCAGAAGCGAGGATCGCTTGGCAGAAAAGGGGTATGCGAGGGTTTGAGTTTCATAATCCATTTTTGGACCTAGAGAATACGGTGTGTCGCGATTTTTCAGGAGATTTTCAAGGAAATCATTGCTGTCAGAAATCCTAACTCGGTTTTTGTTGAATCACACCAATCTATTGTTGATTTTATCATTTAATTAGTGATTTGAGTTGGAAATTTGAGGAAAATTTGTGAAAACTTCTTAGGCTAAAATTTGGGGATTTGAAAGGCGATTTGAGGTTGGATTTGAGCAATTCTTGTATGATTGGACTCGGTGTCAAATGGCTGTTCGGATTTTGTAATTTTGGTAAGGTTCCGAGATGCGGGTCTGGGTTGACATTTTGAGTTGACTTTTTATTTCTTTGCAAATATCATAACTTTATTATTTGAAATAGTTTCTTGTAGTTTATATTATGGTATGACGTTGTTTTAACTATATTGGAGCCGTTCGGAGTTGGATAATCGAGGGAATGTCTTACTAGTGAATTGAGTTAGCGTTATTTGAGGTAAGTGTGTTGCCTAACTTTGTGCGGGGGAATTATCCCTTAGGATTGGTGTTCTTTTGTGATAATTGTAATGTGTGGAAGCCATGTACTCAAGGTGACGAGTGTGTAAATGGGCGAAATATCGAAATTTACCGGTTTTAGCTATGTACATTCCTTTCATGCCTTAATTGAGTAATCTTAATATGTTATATTCATCATCATTAGTCTATTTTCACATGTTCTACTTTCCTTATCTCTTACTTGCTAATTGCTCTACATTTTTATTTGATGTTCTTGTTTCCTTTATTCCATATTCATTATTTAACCACTGAACCCTTTACTTGAAGTTTCTATTCTTGGAGTATCTTGTTGTTAAAAGTGGTATTGAGTAATAAAGGTCGTGATTCACATTGAGGCAAAGTGTTAAGTATTGAAATACTACTCTTATTGAGTTGTTCACTACCAGTTATTATTGTTGAGAATCGCGTGTACATTGTGTATGAGCAATGGGCTATTTATTGTGAAAACACCAGTGTTGTTGGTTTTTTTGGCAAGATATGATATTGGACACTTGAGGTGCGATTTATGATACGTTGCGATACTGATATGCATGCAGTGGTATAAAGTTTTGGGGTTGAAACGCATGCGGTGAGATAAGGTAGGCTTGATACGCATGGCTAGTAGGGTAACTACTAGAAGTCACGCGGTGTGATAAGGCGCGCTAAAACGCGGGAAGTTATTTCGGGAAAATAATTTTCAATACTAAATGCAAGGCTCCTGTGGTGATATAAGGAAAGATTGCGAATTATTCTTGTGATTGTAGACTACGAGGCGGTACCTCGGTAGTGACATTTGTTGGTAGTTCTCTATTACTTCACTTGTGTTTCGTTGCTTTATTTCCTTGGCATAATGTTCCTTGTTTTCTTCCGTGATACATTAATTGCTTTAGTTCTGTGTAGTAAATTTTAGTATTTTCCTTACTTGATTCATTTCCATTGTTACTATTATAGTACTATTAAATTACTCGTTTTGTTTCTAAATTATTCTAGTAGGGCCTTGAGCTGACCTTGTCACTACTCTACAGAGATTAGGCTTGGCACTTACTAGGTACCATTATGGTGTACTCATGCTTCGCTTCCACGCATCGTTTGTATAGATCCAGGTACTTCCTATCAGTTCAGGCATCAGTGAGTTGAGTTCATACTCGGAGACTTCAATGTACACCTTCTGGCAACTGCAGGACTCAGAGTCACCTTCTATCTATTCTATATCTTCCTTCTTTTATTAGATACAATTGTATAGGGATGATTATGACACCGTTGTAGAGCTTGTGCATAGGTTTTGGGGAAATTGTATATGCTGAGTTGTGGAGTTTTCCATTTTAAAATTGTTGAGTATTTGAGAGTTTATTTGTTATTTCAGTTATTTTCCGCATGTTTGTAAGCTTACATAGTCTTAGAGACTAGGTGCCAGCACGAGATCCTACGTAGGAAAATTGGGGTCGTGCCATAAGAAAATACAACATGATAAATTACCACTGAATTTAAAGCAATAAATACAAGAATGAAGAAACACATCATAAGAACATCAAGGAAATAGTGCGGACAAATACAAGTGAGGTAAATGAGAGATAACAACAAGAATCACAACCGAGGTACTGCCTCGTAATCTCATTTCACAGTCACAATCACAATCTTTCCATATACCGTTGCATAAGCCATACATTAGATGGCTTTGAAAACAGTTTTCCCAAAATAGCTACACGTAGTTTATCCCACCTTATGTTGCCGCGTGCCTTCAAGTAATTCCCTTACTAGCAACACGCACATAAATCCACCTTATGCCACCCCATGCACATTAACTCCTATCCCTATATCGTCGTATGCGCATAAATATCACAACTCGCACCACAAGTGCCAATATTCCACAACTTGCCAAAAGGATACATTAATGATGAAGGATATAACATGTTATGACAATTAGTTTATGGGCATGAAAAGAATTTAAAAATACTAAACTAGTCAATTACACATTTAGCCCATGTACCCACTTCGTCACCTTGCGTACACGGCTTTTAATTACCAAAAATAACACAAAACAACTCCAATCCTATGGGGTAATTCCCCCACTCAAAGTTAGGCAAGATACATACCTCAAACAAGCTATCTCAATCCACTAGTAAACCTTTTCCGCGAATATCCAACTCCGAATGGCTTGAATCTAGTCAAAATAATTTTATACCATAAAAAAATTATAGAAAAATATTCCGGATAATAAAGTTGCAATATTTAAAGAAAATCAAAAAGTCAACTCAAATATTCAATCTCGGGCCCGCATCTTAAAACCTGATAGATCATAAAAAATCCGAACACCCACTCAATAACGAGTCCAAACATACTAAAATTATTCAATTCCAACCTTAAAATATAGCTTAGATAATTTTCACAAAATTCCCCAGTTTTCCAAGTCAAAACACGAATTAAATGAAAAAAATAATGATGGATTCATGTATAATAGTCAAATCATAGTCAAGATTACTTATCCCGATCAACTCCTTGAAAATCTCTTCCAAAATCGCCTAAACCATAGTCTCTAACTCAAGAGATGAAAAATGGAACAAAACCTCGATTTGGAAATTAAATATCTGCTGCCAGTTATTTCCATACACGATTGCATATAAACAAATGCGATCGCGGAGAACAAATTACACCAGCTCACAAAATCCTCATACACGATCGAGAGTCTAGTCATGAACGCGATGACCAGTGATCTCCATGCTGCGCGATCATGGTCAAGGCCACGCGAACGCGATGAACAACGTGTGCCTTCTCATAGCCTCACCGTCCTTCTACGGGATCGCAATATCGTAATCGCTTTCACAGTGCACAACATTCCATCATTCCGCGAATGCATCCCCATTTATGCGATCTCGAAGAGCAAATTCCCATCTGCCAGCAAGGACCCTAGGCGATAACGGGTGAACCTTCACGAATGCAGTGAAGGAAACCAGAAACACAGAAAACCAACAATCTCAATACATGAACAAATGGTCCGAACTAAATCCGAAGCACACCCGGGGACCCCGGAACCTCGTCCGAACATACTAACAAGTCCTAAAACATGATACGAATTTGATCGAAGCCTCAAATCTTCAAACAACAACAAAATCACGAATCGCACATCGATTAAAGCCTAATGAACTAATGAACTTTCGGCTACTAAAACTAATGCCAAAATATTCCAAACCAACTCTAAATGACCTCAAATTTTACACATAAGCCATAATTGACACAACAATCCTATTCCCACTCCCGAAACTAGAATTCCATTTCGATATAAGTAAAGTCTACTCTCAATCAAATTTCTCAATCCTCCAAACCTTCAACTTTCCAGTTTTTGATAATTCAAGGCAAAACGACCTACGGACCTCCAAATCAATATCTGGATGTACGCCTAAGTCTTAAATCATCATAACAAGCTATCAAAACCATGAAAGATCTATTCCGGAATCGTCTACACCAAATTCAAACTCCAGTTATCTCTTTCAACTTAAGCTTCCAACTTTGGGACTAAGTGTCTCAATTCACTCCGAAACTTACCCGAGGCCGAATTCACTACCCCGACAAGTCACATAACCACAATATAACATACAAGAGGCAATAAATAGGGAAATTGGGCTAAAATACTCAAAACGACCGGCCAAGTCGTTCTATTGATTATATTGTATCTGTGGTGTTTAGTTTCATCTACTGTGTTAGGATGCTAAGCTGAACCTCACCATGACTAATTTTACACTTAATTTTTATAGTTGGAGAATGCTTTCTTAATGTGAAATAATCCATTATTCTGAACTCTTATGATTAGTTTGCTGGTCTGATCCCCATGGTATTTGATACTCTACCCTGTTGCAGTCTTGCATTTTGAAAGAATGTCTCATGTGTGTGTCTGGACCTCTACTCTTTGGCTTTCTATACCGTATCATGTTCTTAAACAAAACTTCCTGCTTATCTCTCACACTTATTCCAATGTTCTCATGCTGCACTATCATATAAAGGAAACTGAACCTTACTAAGCCTCTATAAGTTGGCTTTAACTGACTAATAGACTTAGGATGAACCTTCTGATGTTATCTGCTCTGTTTGAGTATAATACTATGTCTTAACTCTTAATGAACCTAGTGTACATATGAGATTAGGAACCTTTAAAGGAGAAATTGATAATTTATTAAGTCGAGACCAACTTGCTTGCTTAAGTATCCCTGTTGATGCTCTTTAGAGATTCCATATGAAACTGTAAACTCAAAACAACTATTAGAAATTAAGACTAAGTCTATGTATGAACCCCTTACTGACTTGAACATAGGCCGTTAAGGTTGAGAACTTCTGTAAACTTTAGTAGAACTTACTTCTGTAAACTTGAGAACTTCTCTTCTACTTCTTAAGTTGTATGACTGAATTAAATGAACTTTTGGAATAACCTGCTGCTGTCCTCTTCCCTTAATTGCACCTGTAATTGGCTTCACTGAGTATTCTTTTGCATGTTGGTAGTTCTTAATAGTGAACTACACACCTGTGTTTGGATTGTGATCTCCCTGGTGTTATCTGTTATCACATGTTCATAGTTTCTGTTAGAAGTGCTTATGTCTAAAACATGTGTATTGTTGCTACAATTATATTGAAACTTACAATAAATGCCTCATTGGCACCTAAACCTATAGGGAAGAGTAAGTGTGAGTGGTTAGCGGTATTTAGGTGTGTGATTTAGTTTGGGGTTGAGATACTACCCTGGCACAAGCATTGCCGGGGTCCTTGAGACCATTGTGAACTCTGCAGTGTTAGGGATCCAAAAGATGTCTTGGATATGAATGGAATTCCACCTTTATCCGTTAACCATTGATATTTGTTAATCTCTTTAGGGTTAGTGTAAAATGGAAAAGCTTCACTGTGATTTTCGTTACTCTATTTGACCTTACACAATTTTATTTGCATACCTAATTAATAATGTTTGTTACAGTTCTGTTGAGCCTCACATTAATATCATTTGTGTTTAAGTACCATGTTGGGCCATATGTCTAATGTATTTCTTTCCTTTTTTTCATATGTGACCGAACAAGGCCTGCTGAGTTCTCATAGAACTCAGGCCCAAGTTCTAGCTTGAGTTGGAGTTGTTGAAGTTGCTGCTGCTTGTTTGCTGGCTAACCTTCTTCAGGCCCAAACCTATGAGTCCATCCCCTCACCTCCCCCCCCCC
>MCJB01029681.1:241105-299733 GCA_002018475.1 Nicotiana obtusifolia | reverse complement strand
CCCCCCCCCCCCCCCCAATCGCTTTATATGATCTGTTATTATTTTTATGTGTATGACACTAATAATATTTAAGTGAATATTTTCTCTTATCTCTTTTAATTACCTTAGGTAACCTAGGCAAGCCAAAAAAGCATAGGTAAATTAAAAAAAGTACTATCTCCTACATTAGTTAAATAACCTCACATGCTTAGTTACTTTACTATACTTTTTTTTTTCGCCTTTTTTTTTTACTCACACTAACTGTTTCTCTTGAAGCTCATAAAGGTTAAAAAAAAGATTTGGAAAGGCAAACAACTCTCTTTCTTTTAAAAAAATAAAGAAGGCCAAAATCGAAAGTGATCTCAAGGGAGATTTTTTTACAAACCAAAGTCGCGGCCAGAGGACGCCTCAATCGATCTTTGTAAACTTGGGTAAAAGACTTTTAATCAATCTTAAGGTATATTTAAACCCTTTTTCAAATAAACCCATGCTTTGCTAAAATCATACAAATAAATTTTATTTTTTCAAAGGAAAAGCATTTCACACTTAGCCCTTATTTAGCAAGATTTGCAAACATGAACATCATGGAAATACTTTTTAAAGTTCTTTCACTCATATAGCTATAACCATTTTAGATAACCTATACTCCTATATCTTTCTTCCAAAATTGATGAGTTTTAAACATACATAAGGTAAGTCACACACTTTTAGCACTAACTAAATAGAATATAGACCTTTAATTCCTCGAACCTAGACTAAGTCCTATGGAGCTATCTTAGGTAGATTCTAGGGGGTACCTAAACTCTTTCCCGTAGAAGAACAAGAAACTTACCCAAAATCTCACCGGTTGGCAGACTGATAGGATAATGATCTTAACAATTAAATAGGTACCCTAATACACCTTTAAATATTTGGTGGCCACTCTCTTTTATTCATGAACAGAAAAACCACTAGTTGAAACTTTGTTTTGACTCATGCAAAAGAGGGTGCAACAACATTGAGACTTCGTTGGAGATTACACTTACGTTCTGACCCTAGCAGACTTAGGCTAGACCTGGAATTTAGGAATGTTAATACACTGCTTTAACTATGCTAAATTTGCAACTATGTGCTTACCTGCCTTACTTGGTCATTATTTAATTACCTGATTGCTTTAATATTATTACTAACATCTCACTATCTCTTACTTCTTTATATATACCGTCATTGCACTCTTTCCTATCGAGTCTTGGGCGTTAACTGTCACACACGACGGCAAGCGAGGATTTTTACACCTCTCCGAACCTTTTTTCAAACTTCTTTAGTTTTAGAGAATGGCATTGACAGGTCAACTGACATAACTCTCGCAGTATTAAATCTATATCTAAATTAGGAAACACTCTACTCTAGCAAACAATGTCATATTGCATAACCCTTAGGTTAGTCAATTGTTGGCATCGGCACACAATTAGAAAAGCCACCCTAATGCCAATGGATCATGCACCCAAAGATATGATTTTTGCGGAATGATGAACCAATCATAATGAGACACTAGTGATCCGGAGCAAGCACTTATCAAACCCTCTTTCTACCCTATTTGGAAATGGAAATCAACCGAAACATCCCCGAAATGAATATGGTCATGGGAGCACCGCACAAGCTAAAGCAATGGTGGAAGAACATGTGCCAAGAGCATGGAGATTAAATCAGAACGCACCTAGAAGCATTGACTAACTTGGTACGTATGGTGTTAGCAGAGATCCTCAGAGCATTGTCTGCATGTTCCTGGGGGTACGTTTTTGTCATGACCCCAATTTTCCTCCGTAGGATGTCGTGATGGCACCTAGTTTCTAAGACTATATAAGCCTAAAACATGCTGATTAAATAATAGATTTTTAACCAAATAACTGTTAAGCATGAAACAGAAGTATCTATAATAAGTCAACAATCTAAACATGATACAATGTCCCAAAAATGGTAATACAAGTCATATGCTTTTCTAAGAGTCACTAGAAATAACAATACGTTACTATCACGAATAAAAGGAAAAAATGGAAATAAAATACAATAGAAGGTGACTTCGGAGTCTGTAGACGCCAAGCAGGTATACCTTGAAGTCTCCAGCCGTGCAGACATAAGTCTCAAACCAACTCGATCATAAGTACCTGGATCTTCACAAAAATGTGCAGAACCATAGCTTGAGTACACCATAGCAGTACCCAGTAAGTATCAAGCCTAACTTAGGTAGAGTAGTGATGAGGCCAGGTCAAGATACCTACCAGACATGTTAACTTGTGTAGGATATAACTTAGAGTTAACAATGGAAAGAACGCTAATTTAAGACCAAAAACAGAAGGATCGCAAATTTATAATCAATAATGAAAATAATAGAAGCACGAATAGCAACAAGAAATAGACGGGTAATAAAGAAACGAATGATAACTCAATCAATCAAATCATTCCTAAAGCACAATTTACAACAAGAATTACCCGAGGGACGAGTCATCGTAATCTCACATCATAAGTCGCAACTTTCAAATCTTATACATATGGCACCTCGTGCCCATATTTTTCCAAATCACTTTCGGACGGCAAAACCCACGTGCCACCATGTACATTGTATCCGCGTCAAATGCTAATTAAATTGTTCAAGAGATTTATTTATATATGCTAAGGCATAATAATAATCTTGAATAATGTAGGGAATCAAATGAGAAAATAGTTTATTCTAGAAATTATGGGTGACGAAAATAACATTTTCCAAATAAAATAAAGCGTCGGATAAGCTATTGAATTAAATATAGAATTTGTTAAATTAAAACATAATAAGATTTTTTTAAAAGTAGGTAAATACATCAGATAGGGCAAGGTGATAAAGTTGAGAAATCAGTTTAAGTGAATATGACGACTATTAAGAATAACAAAATACCGAATGAAACGGCGAGTTTTAACTCAAGAATCACATAAGGTAAGAATGTTAATAATTCCTTTATTTAAAACTATTATGTTACCCACAACTCAGTAGGGTATGAGAAAATGACTCTGCGCAGTTAATTCATGTTGAAAATCAATTCACCTAGTAACCACAGAAGCACAGATTGACACCTTGAATTAATACAACAGTTCACGTACGATGCATGACTCACACAAGACATAACAACAACAAGTATAACACACACAATCCGTCGCGGCGCGCAACCCTATCCCACTATATCATCATTTATCAATATAATAATCCTCCCTTATTTCAGCATCGTATCAATGCACAATATCAAGTATCACATATACAATTTGTTGCGGCATTCAACCCGATTCCACTGTATCATCATATATCAGTATCACAATCCTCCCTTATTCTACCCATTGCGGCGTGCAAACCGATCCCACCATATTTCAATATCACAATTTTCCGTTATTTCACCCGTTGTAGTGTGCAATTCAATCCCACCGTATTTAAATATCACAATCCTCCCTCATTTCACCTATTGCGGCGCGCAACCGGATCCACAACCAATTTAACTAACAACAACAATCCAATAGCTCAATTTACAAGAGTTTGTACAATCAAAGGGTATGAGTACACGACAATAACAGAACCACATAATAATAAAAGGAATCCAATAGATATTACAAAAATAACAGAACAAGTAAAGCACGTGACAACTAAGGTATGCAAGTAAAACAGTTAAGACAAGAAGCAAATAGGCACGGAGTCATGGAAGGGACTCAACAATTAAGAGGTAACAAGATAATAAGGAAGGCAAGCACATCTACATAAGCATATAAGGGCAAAATAACAAGTAAGAGATACAATAAGTGTTCATAACGTCAAATGGAACATGTAAGAGTAGATTAACAATGAGAGATATAACACGTCATGACAATTCAATTAAAGGAAAGAATCGAGTCTATATAACATAAACCGGTTAAATACCACATATAGCCAGTGTGCCCACTCGTCACTTTGCGTACACGGCTATGTAGACCTATCCAAAGTCTGGGTAACCTATTTGTGTCCAATAACACCAAATTCAACTCTTGGTCAAACTTATGAACTCTTAAGTTCTTCAAAATGCCAACTTTCGACAAATAGTGTCTCATCCTTCTAGAAACCTCTAAAACCGAATCCGAACATACGTAGAAGTCCAAAATCATTATATGAACCTATCGGAATCATAAAAACTCAATTCCGGAATCTTTTATTCAAAAGTCAAACCTTGGTCAACTCTTCCAACTTAAAGGTTCTAAATCGAGAGTCATTCTTCCAAATCAATGCCGAACAACTCAAAAACTAAAACCAATCATACATGCAAGTCCTAATGTATCATATGATGATATTCGAAGTCTCAAACCATCAAACGGAACACTAGAGCTCAAAACGACTGATCAGGTCGTTACATTCTCCTTCACTTAAACATACGTTCGTCCTCGAACGTGCCAAGAACCGTTCCGAAGTCATCAAATCACTGCATGAGCTCACCATACATACACTCGGAGGTGATTCCACGTCACCCCAATCCATGTAGGCCCAACAATACCATCTCAGCTGAAAATTATTCCTTCCACCCGCACTAATAAGCCAGCAGAAGATCCTAGCACAAACGACATAGCCCAAAAGCTCATAACCATTGTATTTCTTCTGAAGTACCCCATTATGCCGCAACCGAGATACCCGCTCTGAAGAGAGCTTCAGTGAGTCTGAATCTGTTTCTCTAACCTCTCTGATGCTGAAGTGTAGAACTATTAATGATGCAGAAATACCGCATGTCCCAGCATTATCCCATACAAATCTCATATCTTAATCATATACATATTCCGGGGAACCCTTCAATACCACATATACACCGCAGGCTAGAACTGATATAACACATGGCCCTGCAATCTGATCATCAATAGTGGATCCCCCACTTGGCGCGAAGCCATAGGACACAACATCTGATGATCCAGAAGACAAACCCTCATAGGTTGTACGACACCAATCATGAGATACCTCAAATAATCTAGTAAGCACATATCCATCCGCGTGCCAATCAAACTCGCTTCTTACAGTGCCTTGAAAGATAATATGTACCTTTCACGAGGTAGAAATCCCATACGAACCACATAGTCTCTAATACCACCCACTATCCTCGAATCATCATCCACCTCATAACCCTACCGTGATTGCAATGATTAGGCAACCAATTAAATCTTCCTGAGTTCGTACTTATCAACCAGATGCCAGAACTCGCTGCACCCCCACGTGAACAACTGACTGGTCTCTCAATACATCCACATCCTCAGTATGGACGACATGTTAAGGCAATGTTTAAGCATCCGTGGCTCCCTCGTAGCGCATCCACAGCATCACAAACCGTCGGCGCATAGCTGATACCGAGTGCGGAATATGATACACGAGTGGATGCAAAGGAGTATAAGATATATGATTCAAGTTGAATTAATGACGCATGAAAGGGAATGAAAGTAGTGGAATTTCCTAATAGTTCTGTAGCCTATTGAAGATAAGCATAGACGTCTCCATATCGATCGGCAAAACTCTACTAAACTTGCTTATGACTTGTAGCACCTATGAACCTACAGCTCTGATACCAACTTGTCATGACCCCAATTTCCCTCCATAGGATGTGGTGATGGCACCTAGTCTCAAAGACGATGTAAGCCTAAAACTTGCTGATTAAATAATGGATTTTTAACAAAATAACTATTAAGCATGAAACAAAAGTATCTATAAAAAGTCAACAATCTGAACATGATACAATGTTCCAAAATCGGTAGTACAAGTCATATGCTTTTCTAAGAGTCACTAGAAATAACAATACATTACTATCGCGAATAAAAGGAGAAAATGGAAATAAAATACAATAGAAGGTGACTTCGGAGTCTGCAGACGCCAAGCAGGTATACCTTGAAGTCTCCAGCCGTGCAGACATAAGTCTCAAACCAACTCGATCATAAGCACCTGGATCTGCACAAAAATGTGCAAAACCATAGCATGAGTACACCATAGCAGTACCCAGTAAGTATCAAGCCTAACTTAGGTAGAGTAGTGATGAGGCCAGGTCAAGATACCTACCAGACATGTTAACCTGTGCAGGATATAACTTAGAGTTAACAATGGAAAGAACGCTAATTTAAGACCAAACACAGAAGGATCACAAATTTACAATCAATAATGAAAATAATAGAAGCACGAATAGCAACAAGAAATAGACGGGTAATAAAGAAACGAATGATAACTCAATCAATCAAATCATTCCTAAAGCACAATTTACAACAAGAATTACCCGAGGTACGAGTCATCGTAATCTCAGATCATAAGTCGCAACTTTCAAATCTTATACATATGTCACCTCGTGCCAATATTTTTCCAAATCACTTTCGCACGGTAAAACCCACGTGCCACCATGTACATTGTATCCGCGTCAAATGCTAATTAAATTTTTCAAGAGATTTATTTATATATGCTAAGGCATAATAATAATCTTGAATAATGTAGGGAATCAAATGAGAAAATAGTTTATTCTAGAAATTATGGGTGACGAAAATAACATTTTCCAAATAAAATAAAGCGTCGGATAAGCTATTGAATTAAATATAGAATTTGTTAAATTAAAACATAATAAGATTTTTTTTAAAGTAAGGTAAAAACATCAGATAGGTCAAGAGAAATCAATTTAAGTGAATATGACGACTATTAAGAATAACAAAATACCGAATGAAACGACGAGTTTTAACTCAAGAGTCACATAAGGTAAGCATGTTAATAATTCCTTTATTTAAAAATATTATGTTAACCACAACTCAGTAGGGTATGAGATAATGACTCTGCGCAGTAAATTCATGTTGAAAATCAATTCAGCTAGTAACCACAGAAGCACTGATTGACACATTGAATTAATGCAACAGTTCACGTAGGATGCATGACTCAGAAAAGACATAACAACAACAACAAGTATAACACACACAATCTGTCGCGGCGCGCAACCCTATCCCACTATATCATCATTTATCAATATAATAATCCTCCCTTATTCCAGCATCGTATCAAGTATCACATATACAATTTGTTGTGGCGCGCAACCCGATCCCACTGTATCATCATATATCAGTATCACAATCCTCCCTTATTCCACCCGTTGCGACGTGCAACCCGATCCCACCGTATTTCAATATCACAATCCTCCCTTGTTTCACCTGTTACGGCGCGCAACCTGATTCACAGGCAATTTAAATTAACAACAACAATCCAATAGCTCAATTTACAAGAATTCCTACTATCAAAGGGTATGAGTACAAAGAAATAAAGGAACCACTTAATAATCAAAGGAATGCAATAAATATTACAAAAACAACAAGACAAGTAAAGCACGTGACAACTAAAGTGTGCAAGTAAAACAGATAAGACAAGTAGCAAATAGGCACGGAGTCATGGAAGGTACTCAAAAATTAAGAGGTAACAAGACAACAAGGAAGGCAATAACTTCAACTCTAGCATATAAGGGCAAAATAACAGGTAAAAAGTACAATAAGTGCTAATAACGTCAATTGGAGCATGTCAGAGTAGATTGACAATGAGAGATATAACACGTCATGACAATTCAATTAAAGACAAGGATCGAGTCTAGATAACATAAACCGGTCAAGTACCACATATAGCCCGTGTGCCCACTTGTCACCTTGCGTACACGGCTTTCACATAACACAAATAGCGTAACAACTCGAATCCAAAGGGGTAGTTTCCCCCACACAAAGTTAAACTATATACATACCTCAAAGAAGCCAAACTGATACTCTAAAATGACCTTCTCGTGTGAAACAACCTCTGGATGGTTCAAATCTAGTCAAAATAACTTCACATCATAAAAGGAAATAATTATGGATAATAAAGCTTTGATCTTTAAAGAAAACTAAAAAGTCAGCCCAAAAAGTCAACCCCGAGCCCGCACTTTGAAACCCGACAAAATTCACAAAATTCGATAATTCATTCAATTACGAGCCCACCCATACTAATTTCACTCAATTCTGACTCCGAATCGATGTTCAAAACTCAAAAATTCGTTTTAGGAAAGTGAAGAAAAAAAGCCCCAATATCTCTTTGAAACTCATAATCCAAATGCCAAAATCAAGGATAGATTCATGAAATATAATCAAAACCGAGCATAAAACACTTACCCCAATCCATGTGGTGAAAATCCTCTCCAAAATTGCCCAAATCCGAGCTCCAAAACAATGTGAGAAATAGTGACTAACTTCCGGAATAAGTAAAAAATAATGCAGCAGTTGTTATAGCTCGAATTACATAATAGATGACCCCAAAACTTACATTTGATTGGCCCAACATAATCATTGTGAGGTTACACCCAAGATAGCCTCTTGAATCATCAAATTTGACCTTCAAATGAGGGAGATATGATGTTTTAAAGTTTTAAAGGAAGTCGGAAAATTAACAGACAAAAATGACATTTTTGTAGTTATTTTACACATCAACAACAAAAAATTCTTCATTTTAGCACCCAAAACTCATTTGGAACCTCCCGGACACAAACCATATATGCATTTCAATCATAAAACACACTATGAACCTGCTCGCACGCTCAAAATACCGAAAAGAGGTCATCTTAACCCGATATTGACCATAGTTAAACTCTAAATCCTTAACTTAACTAGTTCCTCAACCAATGATCCAAAACACATCCCAACCCCTAGGGACCCCATTAAATCATACCAACAAGTAAAAATACATTACTTAAACTTATCATAAGCTTCAAAACACCCACGAGAACAACACAACAAAGAGTAGAGGCTCAAATCGAACAGAATTTCTCTAAAGTTGTCAAATCTTCATTCTTTCAAAAGAGTGTCCGAATCACACTTAAACACTTCAGATTACTTCCAAATTTTGTATACAGGTTCAATTAAACTATATAGACCTATCCAAAATCCCCGAACACCAATTGGTGTCCAATAACACCAAAGTCAACTCTTAGTCAAACTTATGAACTCTTAAGTTCTTCAAATTGCCAACTTTTGACTAATAGTGTTGAATCCTTCTAGAAACCTCCAAACCTGAATACGAACATACATAAAAGTCAAAAATCATTATATGAACCTATCAGAATCATAAAAAATGGATTTCGGTCCGTTTATCCAAAAGTCAAACATTGGTCAACTCTTCCAACCTAAAGCTTCCAAATCGAGAGTCATTCTTCCAAATCAATGCCGAACCACTCGAAACCAATCATACATTCAAGTCATAATATATAATATGAAGATATTTGAAGTCTCAAACCACCAAACGGAACAATAGAGCTCAAAACGACCGATCGAGTCGTTACATATTTCTTCAAGGGCTGCAACTTGTTAGTCCAAATATGGGCCACAGAGAACTTCTTTCAACAAGAGGCCATATTAATTACTTTGTGGTTATTAGGAACATGATTCGAAGTCATAGTGAGAGTGAAGCATTGGGTCTCCCCACATAGACAGGAAGAATTGAGAGAGAAGCTGACCAACCTAAGCGGAGAATGGATAAACTGGAAGCTGTCGTGGCTGAGCAGCAAGGCAATTCTAAGAACTCCCTAGAAGTATTTCATCGAGCTGATAGGACTCGAGGGCATCCAAGGATAAGGAGACTTCAGGAGTACTGGAATGATTTAATCTGTAGCTCTAAGATGCAGTGGTAGCATTACACATATATCATGAGATTCTTCCTCACTACCTTGTGACTACATGCAACGTCAAGTGGTCCTAAGATCAATTGATCATATGTTGTCACCTCCCGAGGATGATGACCGAGTAGTTGAGTATAAACAAATTGAGTCTATGGCAAAACCAGAAGAAGATCCAGAGGAAGAGATGGAGTTCAATGATGATGAAGAAGAATTTGAAGAAGACTCGGAAGAAGAACCGGAAGAGGAAGAAGACAGGGGAAATGATTCTGGGAATGGCTGTTAGAAGCTGGTTGATTTCACCCCTTTTCCCACATTATATCTTTATCTCGAACCAGACTATTTCCCTAAGGGCAAGTTTGTTGAGCTTATGTAACCTTATGAATGATGGAAACAATGTTGTAACCTTTGCTCCCGCCTATTACAATCCAAATATTGCAAATGAAAGCCAAAGTTTGCTTCGGATTTGAATGTGTCGAATCTAATTGTTTGTCAAAAATGTTTCTTCTTAGGCCTATCTCTAGCAAAGAGAGGTCCCTCGCACACTAGGAAACACATTTGTTTGAATATGTGAATTAACTGCTTGTGTGCCCATTATTTGTGTAAACACTAAAACTGACTTATGTTCCTTTAATTTTTCTTTTCTTTTCTTCCATTACTTTATTATTATTCCCCAAAAAAAGTAGTTGGTTTGTGTTGACCCAAAAACTGGTGGAACCACCATGCAACTTGAGATCGAAAGGGAAGATGTTTGCGACAAATAACTCGACCGAACACGCTCTGGTGATAGCTGATAGCCCAAGGCGATCGGGAGAAAAGGATGATACTCGGAATGACGAACATGTTCTTAGGGTGACCCAAGAGATGGTATTGTTGAGGGAGGAAGTATAACACATTTGGGAATTGGGGCATTTTTGGCCATGCTCCCACAACCACCCCATTTTCCTTCTATAGACCGAGCACTTTCCTTTAACTACTCGCCAAACAAACAATACCTTGACTTCTGTCCCTACAACCCAAATTATACCCCCAGTAACCCCTGCAAACACACCAAATCCTCCCATACACATGTCACGACCCCAATTTGCCCTCCGTAGGATGTCGTGCCTGCACTTAGTCTCTAAGACCACGTAAACCTAACACGTACTGAATTAATGAAAGAATTCAACCATCAACCGATAAATATGAAATAGAAATCTTTATACACAACTTACAATCCCAAAATCGGTACTACAAGTCATAAGCCCTACTGAGTTTGCTAGAAACTCCCGAAATACAACGGTTCATAATAGAATTAAACAGTAAAAGTAAAATATTAGAAGGTGACTTCGAGGCCTGCGAACGCGGGGACAGGTTTACCTCGAGTCTCCACAACAATACTCGACCAGCCAGCTAAAAATCAACAACAACAGTGGTGTTACGACCCGTGAAACTCGTACATTAAAATACACTGTGAAATAGCTCATATATGAGGACCCAAAAACCCGGAAAATGGCTTAAAGTTTAGAAAAAGGACAAAGGTGTCGCATAGCCAGGTATGCGGACCGCATATCTGACATAGGGGTCGCAAACTGAGACAGAATTCTAGGCTGGAAAATACGTCGAAAATGTGGTCAATATGCGGACCGCATAATCAAAATGCGGACCGCAAATGCGACATGTCCGTCGCAAAATGGGACAGAGTTCTGGGCTGAAGTTGTGTTAAGAATGCGGCCAGAATGTGGACCGCATAACTGAAATGCGGACCGCATAATGACACCCTCCATCGCAGAATGGAGCAGAGTACTGGGCTAAACCAATTTCCAAAATGCGACCAGAATGCGATCGCATTGTTGACAATGCGAACCGCATTCTGGCCCTTCTGCGTCGCATAATGAAACAGATTTTTGAGGTGAGATCTGACACCAAAATGCGAACCGCATACCCAGTTTGCGGTGGGTATGCGATCGCAAACCTGATATTTTTCAGGTACGTGTGCCACTTACTCTTAGGCCTATAAAAGGGACCCAAACCCGTCCCTTCTTCATTTTTCTAAGTCTAAGCATAGAAAGCCCCCAAACGACCCCTCTCAAAGCCCTCACATCTAAACAACCAAATCCCTCTCTTCCAAACTCTAAATTGAAGAAGGGAAGCAAGAAATTGAAGAGTTAAAGGAAACCCTAGCTGAGTTTCCCCCTCCTACGAGCCCCATTGGAATGAAAGACCTAGAAATTGAGGAAATTAAAGAAGAGGGTCAAATAATTCACATGCAAGGTAAGTTACTACTCCCTTTCATGTGGTTTCCCCTTAAACATTCATGATAGATGGTTGCATGTCCGTAAGAACTTATGGAAATATGACTAGGAGACATGAAATCGAAATAAGTGGGGTCAAACGGAATGGGTCATGGCTATTAAGGGTTGTAATTGGGTTGCATGTGCTGTAAATACGTTGATGAGGTAGGGGATGAAGGGTGTAGATAAACACCATGTGAATTTAGGAGATTTTGGTTAATGATAGCTATCACGCGTAGTGAGTAATCATTGAGTTACTCTTTAATTGTAGATTAGAGAATTGTGGCAAATTGCGTAGCTTGAGAGCTGACACAATCAGTACCAGGTATGTAAGACTATACCGTTCTTTCTTTTGCACGATTCCTATTGAATACAATGCCTCGAATGAGCCCCAAAGAACATTCTAGTCTTAGAAGCTAGTGTTGCCTATGTTGTTCTTCCCTCTATGGAATGATTTTTCTTGCTTCATGGTAATAATGTAGACGGAAGTCCTTGAGTCCAATAAATTACATTGTTGAAAAGGTATTCTTAAGTACATGAGAAAGAAGGGGGTAATAAATGTAACAAGTCAAGAACGCAAGCCATAAATAAGTTCGCAATGCATGACGTGCATCATTATATATATATATATATGTATTTATTTTACTCCACTGAGCCGCGCTATAGTCGGCCAGGTACGGCACCTATTGTGCAACCACTGATCACTTGGGTTATGACCGAGTCCAGAAATGGCCGGGTATGTTATGACCGAGTCTAGAAATGGCCGGGTATGTTTTGACCGAGTCCAAAAATGGCCGGGTATGATTATGAGCCCATGGAGGCATGTGTGTGATTGCATGAGGTAACGGTTATGTAAACGATTTCGGTAACATTAAATGTATATGAAAATGACAAGCCCACAGTGGCGCAGATAGTGGGTTAAGGTAATGATTACGTAATGCACCGGGTAATGAGAATGTATTTGAAAATGGTAAACTCGCAACGGTAATAGTATAATGCTGTAATGATGGAAATAGGGAATATAACGTCGACACAATGAAAGTATGTAATTAGACATAAATATTACTACGTGTTATGGTTAGTCGCCCTCAAAGGCAATTCCTTTGCTACGAGTTATATGTTTCTATCATGATGTCTATATTACTGCTCTTGTATTGTGTTTCATGTCCTACATACTCAGTACATTTTCCGTACTGACGTCTTTTATCTTGTGGACGCTGCATATCGTGCTGCAGGTCCTAATAGATTGACAGACGGAGCTCCCCCACCGCAGTAGGCCACCAGTTCAGCAGATATTGGCAAGACTCCTCCTTCGGGCTTGCTACATTTTGGTATGCATTTGTATAGACATTTTGGGCATGTCGGGGCCCTGTTCCGACTTAGGATGTTTAATGTCTGTTCTAATAGAGGCTCAATATACAATACCAGTGGTGTATAGACAGTGATTGGCTAGGTATAAATAGGTGTCAAGGTGTATCTATGTTTTGTAAATCTTATGCCTAAACACAGTGACACGTTTCCATGGATGTCTGTATGTATGTATGTGTACGAAGCGTGACCCCAATGAGAGGTCCAATTAAATGATCTTTTTGTTTGAAATAATAAGATAGCTGAAATGAAGGGTTCGCCGGCACTCTGCGAGCAGGGTCCGGTGCCCGTGTCGCGGGCCCGTCGGGCGGGGCGTGACAAGTGGCACCTGGATCTGCACAAAAATGTGCAGAAGCATAGTATGAGTACACCACAGCGATATCCATTAATTATCAAGACTAACCTCGATGGAGTAGTGATGAGGGACAATCAAGACACCTACCGGACTAAACAACCTGAACAAGTATGAAGGTGAACTAACAGAGAAACAATTTTAATATAAAGCTAAGCAGGATAAGGAATACAAAACAAAACTTGCATTGATACACTGGTAACAACAATTTTAACAAGAAGCAGCAAGGTAATAACGATGTAGAGTAAGCTGAACACAGTCTAAGTCAGGTGAAACCAAGGGAAAAACCAGCAACAACTCAAACAGACAACCGCTTTCACATCAGAGTTTTCATGCATTTTCACGAGGTACCAAATCTAATAATCATAGCTTGCGGGTTCCAATTCATGAACCCTAATCACTTGGCATCTTGTACCTACATTACAATTCATAACCACACGGACGACTCACATGCCAAGGGAGTGACAATATCTAATTACGCACGGGCCACTCATGTGCCAACTGAACAATTCTCACAGAGAAGGCAAGTAGACAAGAGTACATGTAATGGTCAATAACGTCATACTTCATCTTCTTAAACCAACATGGGTGATTATTTTACGTGTATGCTTGTGCAAGTGTTCTACCACAATTCAAGTCAATAAATAAGAGTAGAGACAATGAATGGGACATAAGATACGATCACCACGAAATGTACAGTGTAATAAAGACATCAATGAAGTTGAAGCAACGACTAGCACAACAAGATCTACATAGAACTAAGCAATTAGTGCAACACGGAGGAAGACAATTAATATTATGCTAAGAAAAACAATCAAAGACAAGTACAAAAGATTGGGGGAAATGACAACAAGAGCCCTACCGAGGTACCGCCTCGTAGTCTCAAATAATAAAATGAATCACAAACTTTCCTTATACCACCGCGGGAGCCTTTATATTTAGTTTTGAAAATTATTTTTCCCGAAATAACATCCCGCGTTTTAGTTCACCTTACCACGATGCATTGCTTCTAGTAGTTCCCCTACTAGCAACGCGTATCAAGCCCACCTTATCTCACCTCATGTGTTTCAACACCCAGACCTTTTACCACCACATGCTTAACAATAATATCAACAGCACGGCAGAAACCTCGTACAAACATAATAACAACCGCACGATAGAAGCCTCGTGCAAACACAATAACAACCTTACGAAAAAAACCCCTTGCAAACACAATAACAACAACATGACAGAAACCTCGTGCAAACAACAGAATAATTCTCTCAAATAACACGTTTGACAAAACATAACAACTCAAATAAATTACTTTCAGAATATGTTGCCACATGCCACAACATTTCCTCAAAATAATTTCAATATGACAACCACGCTTATCCCTTGGCTCAACAACATTGAATACAACACCAACAACGACAATAACATGAGAATACGACAAGTAAATCAACTCAGGAACTTCAAGCACAAAAAAATAGAAGAACAAGCTTACAAAGAAGGACACAACAAGTAATAATGGTCTCAACAAGAGTAGCTCAACAAGAAAGAGATAAGGTGTACTAATGATTCCGAATAAGGATAAGTCAACAATCATAAGGAATAACAAGACTTCATTTAGGGTTGAGCAATTATGGAAGAGATACAATAAATCCAATGAAGGATAAGCGATTACAGAAAAAATAATAATAACTTAAATTAAGGTTAGACGATTACAGAAAAGATAATAATAACTTCAGTTGAGGATAAGAAGTTACAGAAAGGATAACATGGCAATAATGAGGCAACAACTTCAGTTAAGGCACATAAGAGTTTAATCAGCAATAAGGGTAGAACATGAAGCAATTAATTCCAAATGAGACATGTAAAGGTGAATTTAGTAAATGGGGGATTTAACATGACAAAACAACTTCATATCTAATGAATATAAGAACGTAAGAGCCCTAAACGGTCAAATTTCCACAAATAAGTTCGAGCACGTACTCGTCACCTCACGTACACGGCCTTCACATGGCACAATTATCACAAATGAATCTAATTATAAGGGGTAGTTCCTCCACACAGAGTTAGGCAAGATACGTATCTCAAAAAAGCTAGACCGTTACTCTAAATTGACCTTCTCGAGTGAAACAATCTCTGGATGGCTCAAATCTAACAAAAATAACTTCAATTCATAAATAAAACTCATAGAAAACAATTGCGGATAATAAAGTTTCAATATTTAACAAAAACTAAAAAGACAACCCAAAAGTCAAACCCCCGGCCCGCACCTTAGAACCCGATAAAATTCACAAAACCCGAACACCCATTCGATAACGAGTCCAACCATACAGGAATTACTCAAATTCGACTGCAAATCGCCTTTCAAAATTTAGTCTAAGAGGTTTTCACAATTTTCTCCAAGTTTCTAAATCGAATCACTAATTAAATGATGAAAATAAAAATGGATTCATGTAATACAGCCAAAACCGAGTTAGAATCATTTACCCCGATGATTTTCTAGAAAAGCCCAAGAAAAATTGCCACAAACCGAGCTCTTTAGGTCCAGAAATGAAAAATGAGATGAAACCCTCGTTTATATGGTACCACATCTAATCTCCCAAAGTGCTGACTGCACATTTCATTGTGTGGTCCACACTTCCAAGTTCCGCGGCCGTGATCCAAATTGTGCGGCCACACTTCAGCAGCAGCTGCACTGCCAGGCTTCAGTAATTTGCCCATAACATTGTGTACAAGTGTCCAAATGATGAAAGATTTACTTTTATAGAATCTAGACTCAAAGATATACAACTTTCATTTTTAGATCATCTCCAAATTCCTTATAGACTAAAAGAGATAAGCTTCCAAAATCAGACCATCAACCTATAGATATCCCCCTTCTGCGGTCCGCACATTTTCCACTACCTCCTCACTCTGGGAGCTTGCGGCCGCACGTGGGCTGTGCCTCAGCACTAAAAAAATGTGCACTCCGCACTTCAACTGCTCCAGAACACCATCAAAGTGCCGAAATGCCCAAACATGTTCAAAACTCTCCCGAAACACACCCGAGGCCTCCGAGATCTCAGCAAAACATACCAACAAGTCCTAAAACATAATACGGACCTGCTCAAGGCCTCAAACCACATCAAACAATGTCGAAACTGCAAATCGCACAACAAATCGAACTCATGAATTTTCAAATCTTTCAACTTCCAAAACTCGTGCCGAAACATATCATATTAACCCGGAATGACGTCAAATATTGCATGCAAGTTTCAAATGACATGACGGAGCTAATCAAACTCTAAGAATCGCATCACGACCCCAATATCACCAAAGTCAACTCTCGGTCAAACCTCTCAACCTTCCAAAACTTCAATTTCGATTTTTGTCGAAATGCTTCAAATTACTCTACGGACCTCCAAATGCAAATCTGGACGCACGGCTAACTCCAAAATTACCATACAGAGCTATTGGAATCATCAAAACGCCATTTCAAAATTGTCTACAAAAAATTCAAAACTCCAGTCAACTCTTATCGCTTAAGTTTCTAAAACTGAAATCCTTCTTCCAACTGGATCTCGAATCATCCGAAAACTGAACTCGGCCACACATGCAAGTCATAACACATAAAAGAAAGTTTCCCCAGATCTTACGCCGCCAAACAGGACGCTAATTCTCAAAATGACCGTTTAGGTTGTTACAACACACCCCTTATATACCAAATTATGTTCAAACACCTCAAAATCCACCGCGCCACCAATTTAGTTCATACCCCTCCTCGTGGTGGCGTCACCTTCACCACCAATCAAAACCAGCACATACCGCTGTGCATGAGCGATATGTTCCACTCGTACATGCTATTTTAGAACCCACTTTCACAACGCCTAATCACGGTCAGGTTGCTTTATGAAATTGATCAGTATATAGAAATGGAGAAGGAAGCTAAGTATAAGAAGGAAGAGATAGTACCCGAACAGCTTCGAGCATTGAGGAAACACCCTGATTATGAAGAGATATGTATACACCCTAATGTGGACATGCCGATAGGCTACAAACCTATGAACATCTTTGATAGGAAAGGTGATCCCCATGCACACTTGAGAGCCCACTATGATAAACTAGTTGAAATAGGAAGGAACTAGAAGTTGAGGATGAAGCTATTCATAAGGAGTTTGACATGGGAGGCACCTACTTGGTACACTCGTCAAGATCCCAGAAACTGGAGGGAGTGGCAGGATATGGCAGAAGATTTCATGAACCATTTCCGGTTCAACACATAAATAACCCTGATAGGTTCCCCTTGGTAAACTTGTAGAATAAGCCGTTAGAATAATTTCAAGAATATGCACGTCGAAGGAGGTCGGAGGCCGCCATAGCGCAGCCCCTGTTAGATGGCAGTGAGTTGACTAATTACTTCATCAGAGCTTAAGAAGGAATCTACTTTGAAAAAATTATGGGGATGATGGGGCAGAAGTTCCTTGAACTTGTTAAGATGGGAGACGTTTTAGAGGAAGGCATAAAGTACGGCAAGGTACAATCTATGGCTCATTGCAAGCAGCTCACAAAGCAATTCAATCTGGTTTAATAAGCAGCAGAAAGAAGAAGAAGGAAGAGGCATTAGCAATCGTTCCCTATTACCAGTCCAATCCACACCATGGAAACAACTCTTACTCTCCAAACACCCATTCCTCACACCTGCCTACTAATGCTCCAGTATATAACACACAACCATACTACAATTCCCTGCCTCAATATAACCCATCTCGCGCCCATATAAATCCAAATCCACCATGACCATACGCTCTAGTTAAAACTACCACACATCAAAACTAACCCATCTATGCACCCCGACCGCACCCAAATTTTGAAAAAAGAGGTCCTAGAAACTGCACCCCGATTGCTTAACATTTGGCTCAATTTCTTGAAAGGTTGAGGAGAGCTGACTTGATACATCCAATATAAGGGAGGATTCCTGAGCATCCTTCAAAGTAGTTTGATGCAACAAAGAAATGCGTCTACCACTCAGGTGTACAGGGGCATGATATCGAGGATTGCTTTAGAAAGAAAAATGAAGTTGAGTCGTTGATAAATAAAGGAGCCATTTAGTGCATCCCAGCTCCACCCAATGTGAACCATAACCCATTGCCAAATCACTGGAACCAATGAGCAAATATGATCACCCTGGATAAAGAGTATGACTTGAAAGGATACATCGTTATGATATGAAACACTAAGGCTGCAAGGGTTCCACCATGAAGGACTCCGATGATCACCATACAGTTAAAACCTCCAATAATGGTCTAGACATACCAGCAATAGTCCATCACTGCTATCAGGGATGAGGAGAATCAGGAATGCAAGATAGTCCCATGGACATATCAGCAAAAAGGGAAAAGAAAGGTGGCAGATTCCACAAGGGCTCATGGAATGACTAGGTCAAGGAGATGTTATGCTTCGGATGAGGTGAACTGAGGGAATCCAGGAAGGGAACAGATTTAGAGGGGGAATATAGTAGATATTGAGGCTGCAGAATTTTAGAAGAGGATGTCAACTAAAGAATACTCCTTAGAGGAACAATTGAAGAAAAACCCTATGCATATATCGATCATAGATCTGCTGATGAGTTCTGACAGTCACCGAGATGCCTTGATGAAAGTGTTAAGTGGGGTGAGCGTGCCGAGCAACATTATCAGCAAGGCACTGGTAGCGACCATCGGGAAGATGGTCGAGGGAAACATGATTACCTTCCGAAGAGATGAACTTCCAGTAGAAGGCGCGGGTCACAACAGAGCTTTACATATCACCGTCAAATGTGAAGATAAGTGGGTGTCCCAAGTCCTTGTTGATGGAGGATCTTGAGTCAATAACTGCCCGCTCTCTACTCTACGAAAGCTGGCTATCCGTCTAAGGGAAGTGAAAGAAAGGCATGTGAGGGTAAGAGCTTTCGAAGGGTCACAAAAGGACGTCATTGGGAAAATCTATTTAGCTATGCAAATTGGATCAATTGAGCTTCCCATACTGTTCAAAGTAATGGACATTTCATCCTCGTATAACTTATTGCTAGGAAGACCTTGGATACATATGGCGTGGGCCGTCCCGTCTACCCTCCATCAGTGCATGAAGTTCGAGTGGGGTTGTCAAGAGATTGTAGTTCACAGCAAATGGAGCAAGTTAGCTTATTTAGAACATGCAGTTCAATTCATAGAAGGGTTAGACGAGGTCGCTTTTCTTGAGGTCGATATCATGAAGACCGTGAAGATAGAGGAGACTGAGCAAAATCTGGCTATGCAGTCACTGTACAAATCAAAGATGCCTATGAGAGAAATGACGAAGTACCGTTACCAACCAGGGACGGGGCTGGGAGCCCGATCAGATGGGATAATGGAGCAGATTTAGCCATGGGTGCAGAAAGGTAGAGCCGGCAGAGGGTATCAGCCTCCAACTTGAAAGACATACACTGGTGGCTTTAGGAACAAGGCTTTTGTGCCAAAGCATGTTCCGAGTACGGGTCAGATCTCAACACCAGAGGACGACATCTTCGATAGAATGCAAAGGTTGTTCATGACTATGATAAAAGAATGTTACGGTAAAACTGATATCAAGACCACGACCATTCAGAATGCCGAACCAGGAGAAGATTGCAGAATTGGACCGCCAGCCCGTCTTTAGTTCACTCGGAGTTTTGGTAGTGTATAATCGTAAAACCTTTTGTTTAAACAAAATGCACTGTCAATTGAGGCTTGAACCGTGCCTGTACTTTTTTGTCAATTGTCTCCTTGAACACTTAGAAATTCCACTTTGATGAGAAGAGAATGGACATAGTGTGCCATGGTCATCTGTATCAAAATAGGATGGCCAATGCATTTAACAAAAAAGTGAAGCATCGGCAATTTACACTGAGGAAGTTGGTTTTGAAGAAAATATTCCCTCATCAAGAAGAAGCCAAGGAAAAGTTTGCACCAAACTGGCAAGGTCTTTACGTGGTACATCAAGTGTCGTTATGAGGAGCTCTGATCTTGGCAGAGATGGACGGAGGAGTCAACACGAAGCCTATCAACTCAGATGCAACCAAGAAATACTACATTTGAACACAGTAGAGTTAGCTTTTTGTAATATCAGAACAACGCCCGACCTGACTTCTTACGATGGGATACACAGGCAACCTACGTAGGGTCTGGTCTCTCTATTCCCCCCCCCCCCTTCTTTTGTAATGGGAAATCCAAATATCATTTTGTATGTATTTTGAACTACGTCGCGACTTGATTTCCTTTGGAAGGAATACGTAGGCAATCCTCATAAGATTCAGTCATCTATTGTAATTGAACTACATTCAGGCCTGATTCTATTTGGATATGTAGGCAGTCTGAGTCAGACTCAACCACTTTATTTGTAGACCTCATCATTTTGCATATATTGTAATCGAATGACATTTTGACTAGATTCTATTTGGATAAAGGCTGCCTGAGTTAGGCTCGGTCATCATCATAGTTTCTTTACCATCACCCACAAACTACCTTCAGACCTGATTCAGTTTCGGATACGTAGGCAACCTGAAAAGGTTCAGTCATAACCCTAGAAAACCTTTTTAATACGTAAATTTACATTAGGACGCAATCGCGACAACAGGAAACTATGTCATCAGAGGCACCTCCAAGAATCGACATCAGTGGGACATAATCTTCTAGCAATAACGTTCGCATTTGAGGGAATTTATAAACATGTCATAATCCGAAAAAACAGCATTTTCCATAAGGTAAACGATTTTTAAAATGGTTCTCTTAAAAAAATCTACCTTTCCACCTACCGAACCATATGGCGTAAACTCACCAGGACCGGTGCAAAGCCAGGACTACGGTAGACACCACCCAACACCCCCTGCTAAGAATTTTTCTTTGAATACAGGACCGGCATGACACAAGTAAACGCTGGAGCACACCGGGGCAATGACGGATCTGCCAATCTCTCAAAATTATCATCTCTCTTTCATTATTTAAATTTTTCCACATATAGCTGAAAAGTAACTCTCAAATCCTTTGCAGGTATCTCGAAACTTTCCGCCCAACCAAACGAGGCATGTTGTGTAGAGCGAGCCGTTGGCTGCGTAACGAGCATGAAACACACACATAAATTCTGCTCGCTAGTCCAATATAGTATAGTATAATATCGTATCCACAGGGATTGGTTTTAAACAATATTCGCGTAGTTTCTAGCTTGGTTTTTATCCAAGATGATCAGCAATTGAGATTTATATGATTTCTAACTAAAATTAACTAAGAATCTAAAGCTAATGACTAATGACAATCGCAACAAGGAACAAGCAAAGAAGGTTATCAATGGGAGAAGATATGGCTTTGATGAGATAGATGCAAGATAATTGTTTGATCTAACTTTAAGTAATTCACTTCTAATGTTTATGTGAGTTTCTTGAATTCACTCAATTATTAGTTCAAACGTTCAGCAAAAACTCCTCTCTATATTAAGTCTTAACCTCACAAGATGAACCAATTTAAGCACGTGAAGATATGCAAGACTGCGTAGCGGATTGGTCTTTAGGAGAACCTCTCTCGATCATCCTCCAAACTAGGTTTAATCAATGATTCAACTAACCTCTTTCGATTACTAAGAAGAATTAAGAACTCAGCCAACAAGGTAATGCAAAAAAATATCCCAAGTTATGCCTTTCTCGATTACATGAACAAGTGAATATAAATGCAACAATTAAATAATCCAAAAACGCTTCGATACATAAAACTAGAGTTATAATCCACAAACAATCATCAATTCACCAAATAGATCAAACCCTACAGAGAACTACTCCATAGACATGGAGCAATTCATCAAAAGTACAGGAAAACATAAATTCAATCCAAACTCATGTCTTAAGTGAGGAAGGAATGATGAAATCTTTGTGTTCGTGTTCTTCCCACACCCCTTAGCCTCTTTAGGTCGAATATGTCAAAGAGTCTAGGAAATAATATTTTTTCATGTATTTATACCAAGTAGGGTCGAGCCCAGACGAAATCACCTTCCTAGCAGAAATAGGAAAATAACTTTGTACAAATTACACAAGCGCGCCCAAGCGTTGCGGTAGCGGGGAATTCTCAGAGTACGGACCAAACTTTTATTTTTGACGTCCATACTTGGTCCTCGACCCCCGAACACGATCCCAGCTTAATCCCTCGGGTTTTCACTCAGACTTCAGAGCTCCAAATGGCTCGAATTAGCTCAATAACATCTACATCACTTGGAATCACTCCTACAAGGCATAAAACACACAACAAGTTCAAAACTCTATCAGTTGGAGCTCACAACGAATAAAGTGCAGTAAATTAGGTGCAATAAGCGACTAAAATACGAGATTATAGCCTACCATCAACACCCCACACTTAAACCATTGCTCGTCCTCGAGCAATCAAACTACACTTCACATAGAACATGACCTTTTTAAACAACCCTCACAACTCATCATACCAAAGAATATTTAAAACAGATTAAGCACAATACCGTAATATCCCAGCCTCAAGATTTGACTTAAAAGCACCACGCATTTTTCACAACCTGCTCACTTACTCTAACACAGAGGTCAACCACATTAACTTTCCTTCATGAATAAAGTGCCCTCACACAACAATAGAGAGTAGTTCCACAAACAATAAAATTTAAGAACAATTAGGAACTCAAAGATAAAAAGAATTCACTCACTCTCCAAAACAACATTAATATGCCACAGAGGACTTACCATTGGCTTGCCCATAGTGTACTCTACTAATTGAGCTCATTCAGTCAAGGATCAAGTAGGACTTCCTTTTGTCGTAATGTAGGTTGAGGGATAGGTAGGATATATTTGGATAAAAGAGTGACTACATCTCCCTAAGCACTTTTAATACATACATTTCATTTTTCAAAACCGCACACTTATGTCAATTCATAACTCCACCTTCACATCACTATACATTAACTCTCTACTTCTTTAAGCAAAATTACATCAAGAGTCACCACTATCAAAGAATAATTTTCACAATCATACACGTATTGTTTTTTCTTTATTTATCAACTCAAGTGGCTCTTATTTTTTCAATACAGTGCACCTTTCTCCTTATTTCATTAGTTCCACTCAAAAGCCAAACCAACAACCCCACAGTTCACCTTTTACAATGTTCATACCAAGTTCAAGTGCTCATGAGAGGTACAAGGTTCAAATAGATGGTTAATTCAAACAAATGGGTAGGCTTGCAATGTGGTTTCCAAAGAAACAAGATTACAGGCTCAAAGGGGTTAACAAAGATACGTAACCATCAGGTGGGTAATAGTATATAACTGGCTCAACAAAGAAACGCCTATATCACTTTCAAGACTGAATAAAACTACTATTTTGCTTTGCAAACACACGGTGAAAGTTCTAGACATCAAATGCAATGCACAAAAGAACACAAAACCTCACACACACATGGCATAACTCACTCAAGATTGCATTATCAAGACACTCTAGTCAAAGCAGTTAAGCTATGATAAGATCATCCACTTTAGGGTACTTATACAAAAGTCAAAAATTGAGCCTAAGCATCACAACTAAAGCACTTACTATTCTCAAGTTATAATAAAGTCAAGATATATTGTCTTCAATTCCAATAATAGCACAAGATTTCCTACTCGTAACAAAAATAAAAACTAACTACACCCGGTTCAAACAAAACCCTTGAAAAACAACCGCGGTAGAAAGAAAAACCAAGGGGGAATTATTACACTACCTAACAAAAGAAAATCTTTTTGTCTTTTTTCATTTTGACTTTAATCACTCAAGAAACCTATCGAATGATATCCATCGTCGGGAAAAATCGAAATTATTTTATTTTTTATGTTTTTTTCAATTATTTTCTATCTCTCACTATTATAAATAACAAAAAGAAAGCTAATATACATACATAAAACATATCTCCCACCCCACCTTTAAGTTATGGCATGTCCCCATAACACACAATTAAAAAGCATAAGGTAAAGAAAACATCCCTGAACCTCTAGTCGGAGTATGAGTCGAAGTCGGGCTCCATTCCTCGTCTTCGAACTAATGCGCTCATCCATGTAGACAACTTCTTCTCAGCCTTCTTGGGGTACCCCCACACTTATCTTTCTCACTTGCCGCAGCCTTCTCTTTTGAGGCCTTCACATTCCACTCAACACTCGCAGCCTTCTCTTTTGTGCCCCCTAGTCTACATCCATCTTGAAAGTCACAGTCTCCTCACCCACTCTAAGAATGAATTTTCTCTCATGTATATCCAATATTTCTCTACTCGTTGCTAAGAATGGTCTTCCTAGGATAAAGGGGGACCTCCTTGTTTTCCTCCTTTTTCACCACTATAAAATACACGGGAAATACGAACTTATCCACCCGAATTAACACATCTTCCACTATTCCCTCAGGTATTAAAGTCGTTTGGTCTGCAAGTTGCAACGATATTGGTGCAGACCTTATCTCTCCAATCTCCATCTCAGATTTTCTGTAAATAGATAGAGACATTAAATTAATGAGGCACCAAAATCACATAATAATTTATCAAAATGAATTAGTTCCTACGGAGCAAGGTATAGTAAAACTCCCTAGATCTCCACACTTTTGTGGGAGTTTGTTTTGTAATATCACACTACAATGCTCTGTGAGCTTGACCACTAAGGTGTCTTCTATCTTCATCTTCTTTGTCAGGATTTCCGTCAAGAATTTGGCATAAGCAGGCATTTGTGAGAGCACTTCTATGAATGGTAAGTTTACATGAACCTGTTTCAGCACATCCAAGAATCTCTCAAACTGCTTCTCCAACATTTCTCTATATAGCTTTTGAGGGAAAGGTAAAGCAGGCATATGCTTGTTCTCATCATGTTCCTCCCTTCTCGAAGTTTCTCCCTTCTTCTTTTTGTCAGCCTTCATCGGGCCTTTCTTCTTTTTATCAACATCATTCTTTAGCTGCACCCCACTTTCTTTTTCAAGTTTCACATCATTTTAGTTCGGGGTCAGATCTTTCAACACTTGCCCATTTCTCAAAGTTACATCATTCACTATTTCTTTGGGGTTTCTCTCAGTATCAGCGGGGAGAGTTCCTAGTGCCCTCTTAGATAATATTGTTGTAATCTGTCCCACTGGTCTCTCCAGGTTTCGAAAAGATGCACCCAACTCTTGGATAGATGCTTTATGGGCATCCAGCCTCTCATCTGTCTTGATAATGAAGGCCTTTATTATATCCTGTATACCAGGCTGAATGGGCTGTTGAGGCTGAAATTGCTGCCTCTGCTGATTTTGGTATGTTGGAGCTCCTTGTCCCTGGAGTCTAGAGTTATTTTGTTGTCGAGCATTCGCAGTACCTTCAGGTGAACTCCATGAAAAATCGGGGTGCCTCTGACCCATTCCATTGAAATTGAAGTTTCCCATAGCAATCACTTCCTCGGTTGAGGCTTGACACTCATGAGTAGGTGTCCTCTTCCACATATTTCACAAGCTTCATGAGGCACATTCTGTATCGAGGCAAAGGTCAGCTTCCTTATTTCTTTAGCCATAGCATCAAGTTGTACCTGCACAGAAGTAGTAGCATCAACTTTGTGAACACCAGTTGATCTTCTTCTTTCAGCACCTTCAGAGGGCCTTCATATAACTCAACAAGAATTGTAACTATCTCCTCTGGAATCTTCTTCATCAACGGGCCTCCAGCTGTATTGGTCAATGTTCTACATGAGTCCGGTGTCAATCCATCCCAAAAGTCCTGGAGTTGCATCCAGAGCTCAAATCTTCTATGTTGACACTTTCAAACCATCTCCTTAAACCTCTCCCATGCTTCAGAAATAGTTTTCGTCTCTTTATGGCAGAAGTTATGGATTTCTCTTCTAACCTTGCCTGTTTTGGCTGAGGAGAAATATTTATCAAGGAATTTTCTGGTCATCTCCTCCCATTTTCTAAGCGATTCCGTGGGCAAGCTTCGAAGCCACAGCTTTGCATCATGTTTGAGTGTGAAGGGGAATGCCCTTAAGTACCTTACATCTTGTGACACGCCATTATATTGAAAGGTATTCATAATCATCTGAAAGCCCATTAGATATGTATTTCAATCTTTGTTCAGCTTCCCTCTTAACACACAACAATTCTGAAGGGTTTGAAGCAACCCTTGCTTTAACTCAAAATTGTTAGCTGCAATTAGAGGTGGTCGCGCACATGATAAGCCTTGATTGTAGATCGGTCTAGCATAATCGCCCAGTTATCTCCTAGGCATGGGAGCTATATTTTCGAACAGGTCTGCAGCCAAGGGTTGATTTTGAGAAATTCTCCGACCCCTCACTTCTTCATAGATAATCTATGCTTCTCTAATAGCCGCTTCCTCACCATCCCGTGTAGCTTTTTCTCGTTGTTGGGTTGCCTCTCTTGCAGCCAAATCTACATTATCATCACTATTTCCAGCCATAGTTCTTTTGGTTGAGGATATCCCAACCTTTTCTGATGTCTCGGTGTGATTTCTTTCCTTACTCAACTGTCACAGTTGTTTTTCTATCTCTAGCACGTATGGTAGCACTTCTTTCGTAGAGGCACCAATCATGCACCAATCTAAACATGTAACCTGTGCACAATCAACAACACCAAATGTAAAAAGAGAAAAAATAAAATAAAATAAAATAAAATTCTTAAATTAGCACTACAAACTATTTTAAACACTACTGATTGCCAAAACCCAGCAACGGCGCCAAAATTTGACGAGCGCAAAGCACACACTTAAATTTTGTTCACCAGTCAAATATAGTATAGTATAATATCATATCCATAGGGATTGGATTTAAATAGTATTCTCGTAGTTTCTAGCTTGGTTGCTATCCAAGATGATCAACAATTGAGATTTGTATGATTTCTAACTAAAATTAAGTAAGAATCCAAATCTTATGACTAATGACAATCGCAACAAGGAACAAGCAAAGAAGGTTATCAATGGGATAAGATAGGGCTTTGATGGGATAGGTGCAAGATAATTGTTTGGGATCTAACTCTAAGTAATTCACTTCTTATGTTTAAGTGAGTCTCTCGAATTCACAATTATTATTTCAAAAATTCACCAAAAACTCCTCTCTCGATTAAATCTTAACCTCACAAGATGAACCAATTTAAGCACGTGAAGATATGCAAGAATGCATTGTGGATTGGTCTTTAGAAGAACCTATCTCAATTATCCTCCTAACTAGGATTAATCAATGATCCAACTAGCCTCTTTTGATTATTAAAAAGAATTAAATAACTCAACCAACAATATAATGCAAAAATATCACAAGTTATGCCTCTCTCGATTACATGAACAAGTGAATAAAGATGCAACAATTAAATCATCCAAAAATGCTTCAATACATAAAATTAGAGTTATAATTCACATACAATCATCAATACATCAAATACATCAAACCTTAAAGAGAACTACTCCATTGATATGGAGCAATTCATCACAAAAAAATTAAAGTATAGGAAAACATAAATTCAATCCAAACTCATGTGTTGAGTGAGGAAGGAATGATGAAATCCTTGTGCTTGTGTTCTTCCTACTCCTCCTTAGCCTTCTTAGGTCGAATATTTCAAAAAGTCCAGGAAATAACGTATTTCCATGTATTTATACCAAGTAGGGTCGAGCCTAGACGAAATCACCTTTTCCTAACCGAAATAGGAAAATAATTCTGTAAAAATTACTCAGGAGCCGCATGGGGTGACGCGCCGTGCGAGGCATTAGTGGGGAAATCCAGAGCTAAGTTCTGACAGAAAATAGGGAAATGCACAAGCACGGCGCGCCATGCGCCGCGGTAGTGGGGAATTCTCAAAGTACAGATTAAACTTCGATTTTTGAATTCCAGACATGATCCTCGACCCCCGAACACGATCCCGGATTAATCCCTTGGGCTTTTACTCAGAGTTTAAAGCTCCAAATAGATCGAATAAGCTCCATGACATCTACATCACTCGGGATCACTCATACGAGGCATAAAACACATAATAAGTGCAAAACTCTATCATTTGGAGCTCACAACGAATAAAGTACAGTAAATTAGAGTGCAATAAGCGACTAAAGGAGATTATAGCCTATCATCACCTCAGAAACTGGAGCCATGTATATAGCAAACCATCTACTCAATCAAGTGGAGCATGTTGTATATAGAGAGCCATTGACCCGCCAACCGAAGCCATGTATATAGCAAACAGTCAACTCAACCAATCAGAGCACCCTGTAAAAGTCGAGCCGTCGGCTTTGCCAATCAATGCCCTGTATATAGTAAAACAGTTCGCTTCGCCAGTGGGAGCATTTCACACCGCCACTCCCCCACATCGGAGATTACAAGTGGATAGACGCAAACCTCGTCACCAACTTTCTGCCGATCAACGACTGCAATTTAGTTGTGCAGTCAAGAGTATCTCTTGGGCATGCTCCTTACTTTTTTATTTTATCTTGAATGTGTTGACATTTTGCTCATGCAACTTACTGGCACGATTACATTTTTCAAGTAGGAAACTCTGATCGTGGGGAGATACTTCATATTTCAATGCAACTAATCCCATCATGTGGAGATACATTCTACATTACAAGTAAACTACTCCCATCACGCAGAGATACATTTTACATTACGAGTCAACTACCCCTATCACGTGGAGATACTCACAACATGAGGAGATTTAATGCTCCGAAAGCTACGGAACGGTACACACCCCGGCTAACAATCGAGTCAAATTGAAGTATCCCGTCATCCCAATCCCAAATAACGACAAGCTGGCAGCCAGGCATCATCATTTCTACATTATTTACAGTGACGACCCGGCCAGTCGTCTCATGAACTATCGCTCCGTTTTTCCCATTTCTGCCTTGTTATGCTTCGTTATGTCATTTGCGATATGTGTGCAAAATCTCATGTAATTCGAATAGGGTTTGATTGGGTTTTTGATCAAATTAGTAATTTAGAAGATTTTGAAATTCTTAGGCTTGAATCTTAAGGGAATTCGGTGTTGAGAGATGGTTTGAGCATTCCGAAGGTTAGAACAAATTCGAATAACGTTATGAGATATGTTGGCATAGTTGGTTGGGGTCCCAGGGGCCTCGGGTGAGTTTAGGGTGGCTAAATGGACTGTTTCGCCCTTGGAAAAGTTGCAGAAAAACCAGAAGTTGCAATTTTGTAAAAGAATAAAGAGACATCGCAAAGCGGGATATGCTATCGCAAACCGCAAACCACACACCAAGATCGCAAACCCAGATAGTTTTCTGGGCAAAGAATGACGCCAAGAATGCGGTCACATTTCCACAATGCGGACCGCATATCTACCACAATGAGACCGTAGATCGAAACAGATTTCTGAACAAGATCCAGGTCTGAAATGCGGTCGCATTTCCAAAATGCGAATCGCATATCGTACATTGAAATTGCAAACCAAGATATTTCTGGACAAAAATCAACGTAAAAAATGCGGTCGCATTTTTGACCCGACTGGTGCATTTTTGTTCCGATTTTTGACCCTGTTTAAATAGAAACCAGTACCCATCGGCCATGCAAAAACCCACTATCGTTTCCATCTAAGAGAAACACCTCTAAAACACCCTAAATCACAGCAAAATCAACCTCAAAACTATATCCAAATGAGACTTCCTTGGACAGATACCTAAGAGAGGGGATTTCAGCCATTTTTAAACATTATTTGGGGCTATAGAGCTCGAATTGAAGCAAATTTTGAGGCGACTTTTGGGAGATTTTTAAGGGAAACATCGGGGTAAGTGTTCCTAACTCAACCTTGGTCAAATTACCCCAGTATGTTGCTATTTTAGTGTTTAATTGGGATTTAAGTTTGAGAAATTGTGGAAAACCCTTAAGTTTAGATTAAAGATTTGCAGGTCGAACCGATGTCGGAATTCGATAATTTTTGTATGGTTGAACTCGTTAGGAGGTAAGGGACACGTTGATGTAAAAAATTTCTGAACTTCGAAATTGTTTCGCTTGGGCTTTGTTCCCTCAGCGTATTCTGACGTATTAGTTCTGATTTTGGATAGATTCAACGCACGTGGAGCCCAATTCGTAGGGAAAAGGCGTCGCGGGCTAGGGATTTAGCTGGTTCTAGGTGAGTAATGATTGTAAATGATGTTCTGAGGGTTTGAAACCCCGGATTTGCACATCGTAGTGCAATATTGAGGTGAGGCACGCGCTCAATGATGAGCGTGGGGTCGTTTACTACTAGGGATTGTGACTTGGTCCATCCCAATTGACAATTTTACTACGCATTTGATTGAAACTTACATGTTATTATCATGATTTGGGCTGATTGCCATATTTGGGCTTCGTGCCAATTATTTGAACCCTTCGGGGATCTTTATCACTGTTTCCTCGCTATTTTGACTTATTACTTGAACTCAGTCTTGTTGTTTTCGCTATTTTACAACTCATCCACTTTTACTCAGTTTTGAGACTTAAACAATATATTAAATAATGTTTTTGGGCTGAGGACTACTGTTTTACTATAGCCCGAGGGGCTTGTGATGACTTTTTTTACTAAGTACAGCCGAGGGCCAGATGTGCGGTTTTACTGAGTGATATGAGGCCGAAGGCCTGAGATACTTTATGTGCCACGAGGAGGCTTGATATTGCGCTTGGGTCGTAAAGGGCCCCTCCCGGAGTCTGTACACCCCTAGTGAGCGCGGGTACCCATTGTGATGTGAATTATAGTCCGAGGGGCTGATATTATACGATGTGATAGCCCGAGGGGCTAATGTTGTTCCATGTGATAGCTCGAGGGGCTGATGTTGTTCCATGTGATAGCCCGAGGGGCTGTGTTGTTTATGAGATTTGAGCCCGAGGGGCTGGTACTGTTCTGTGATATTGCCCGAGGGGCGGATTTACTGATTTATATCCCGAGGGGCGACGTTTTACTTCACTTTGATTATCTGAAAAATACATGTTTTACCTGTTGAAAGAAGGTTTTACTTGATTTCTCACTGATCTACTATTTGCGAATGATGTTTTAATGCTTCATTATAGAATGCCTTGTGCTGTGTGTGTTTTCTTACTTTCAGTCGTTATTTATAATTGTTTACTCACTGAGTTGGAGTACTCACAATACTCCCTGCACCGTGTGTGCAAATTAAAACGTTGTTGGTTCCGCTCCGGAGTACTGATTCCTCCTATCCAGGTGGTGATCCAGAGACTACAAGGTAGCTGTTGGCGTCCGCAGCCCCGTATCTCTTTCATCTTGTTGTTCCTATGTTCTTCAAAAAATTGTGCCAGATATTGTAATTAGTAATCTTGTTATTAGGATTCATTAGTGGCTCATGACATTGTGACACCCCGATTTAGGCTGTTGTCGGGATGGTTAGCTATATTTTTCTGTGAATGATTGCTAATAAACTATGCTTGTGTTGTTTTCTTGTTAATTGACTTCTTAAAAATGAGATTTTGGTTAAATTGGCTGGCCTTGTCTTCACGAGAGGCACCATCACAACCGGGTTCGGGGTTAGGGTCGTGACAGCTTGGTATCAGAGCCTAGGTTACATAGGTCTCACGAGTCATGAGCAGGTTTAGTAGAGTCTCGTGGATCGGTACGGAGACGACTGTATTTATCTTCGAGAGGTTGCATAACCTTTTAAGGAAAACTTCATATTCTTGTAATTCTTGTCGTGCGAGCTTGTTGATCCGAGCACTAAAAACTTATGTTATCCTATTCTCTCACAGATGGTGAGAACGCGAGATGCCGGACGAGGTGGACGACCACTAGTGCCACCCACTGAGGCCACCAGAGGCCGTGGACGCGGTCTTGGTCGTGGTAGAGGCAGAGCATTGAGGGCAGCACCTGTTGATCCACCAGCTTATCCAGCTCAGAATCAGGCTCCAGTGGCACCGGCCCAGGCACCAGCTATGCCTATCACTATTCCGGGTCTTTAGGAGACCTTGGCTCAGATATTATCAGTTTTCACGGGCCTGGCTCAGGCACTCTTAGCCACCACGGCAGCAGCTACTTCACAAGTCGTGGGAGGCAATCAGACCCCCGCTGCTCGTACACCTGAGCAGGCAGTGCAGGGGCCTCAGATACTGGGGGCACCTCCAGCCCAGCCGGTTGCACCAGCTCAGGAGTTCACGGTACCAGTTATGCCAGATGATGAGCAGCGTCATCTTGAGAGGTTTGGCAGACTCCAGCCTCCATCATTCAGTGGTGCTGAGGGCGAGGATGCCCAGGGTTTTCTTGACAAATGTCAGCGGATGCTCCGTACAGCCGGGATCCTTGAGTCTAGTGGTGTGGCATTCACCACCTTTCAGTTTACGGGAGCTGCCTTCACTTAGTGGGAGGTGTGTGAGACGTAGACTGGTTGATGCAGCGCCCCTTACTTGGCAGCAGTTCTTCGCTCTTTTCTTTGAGAAGTATGTGCCGCAGCCCCGCAGAGAGTAGCTACACAGACAGTTTGAATGGCTGCGATAGGGGGATATGACTATGTCGCAGTACGAGTCGAGGTTTTCTAAATTGGCTCGTCATGCTGTTTGGATGGTTCCGACTGATCGTGAAAATATCAGGAGGTTTGTGCATGGCCGTAACTATCATCTCCGTATTCTAATGACCATGGAGAAGGTATTGGCTGCTACATTCTAGGAGGTGGTTGATATAGCTCTCGAGATTGAAATGGTTCACCGTCAGGAGTGAGAGGAGAGGGAGGCTAAGAGGCCTCGAGGATCGGGTAGTTATAGTGGTGCTCCTTCGAGGGACCAGTTTCAGCAGGGTAGAGGTCGCTCCTTCAGGCCTGCTGAGCCAGCCCGTCTAGAGTACCGTGGGGCATCTGCAGGTCGTAGTTATCATGGGTTGCAGCAGGACCAGTAATCACTCAGCGCCCTTCCAACTCGTGCTCCGTCAGCCCAGGGTCCTTCTATGCCAAGTCACCTGCTACACACTCTAGTGCGAGAGGTTCCTTTCATTCCTCTTCTCCAGCACCAGGGAGTTGTTATGAGTGTGGCGAGATGGGCCACATGTGGAGGCAGTGTCCTCATCGTGGTGCTAGATCGTCCCAGCAGAGGGGTCAACCCTCGACTTCTGCTCCAGTTACTTTACCACCCGTCCAGCCAGCTAGGGGTGGAGGTCAAGCAGCCCGGGGTCGCCCTAGAAGGGGAGGTCGATCAGGCCGTAGCCAAGCTCGATTCTATGCTATTCCAGGCAGGACAGATGCCAGTGCTTCAGATGCTGTCATTACAGGTATTGTTTCAGTCTGCCACAAGGATGCATCTATATGATTTGATCCCGGTTCCACCTATTCATATGTGTCCTCATATTTTGCTCATTATTCGGGTATGCCCCGAGAATTTCTTGCTTTACCCGTTCATGTGTCTACCCCAGTGGGCGATACAGTTGTTGTAGACCGTGTGTATCGGTCATGTGTAATAACTATTGGGGGTCTGGATACACGAGTGGACCTATTGCTATTGAGCATGGTGGATTTTGATGTCATTTTAGGCATGGATTGGTTATCTCCGTGTCGTGCTATTCTAGACTGTCATGCTAAGACCGTCACCTTGACTATGCCGGAAATCGAGTGGTGTGGCGTGACTGATTACATTCCTAGTAGAGTGATATCATTCTTGAAGGCCCAGCGTATGGTTGGGAAGGGTTGCCTTTCATACCTAGCGTTTGTGAGGGATGTTGGAGCTGAGAGTCCAAGCATCGAATCTGTTCCAGTTGTGAGGGATTTTCCCGATGTATTTCCCGCAGACCTGCCGTACATGCCATCGGACAAGGATATTGATTTTTGTATTGACTTGGTGCCGGGCACTCAGCCTATCTCTATTCCACCGTATCGTATGGCACCAGTAGAGTTGAAAGAATTGAAGGAGCAACTTCAGGAACTCCTAGATAAGGGGTTCATTCGGCCTAGTGTGTCACCTTGGGGTGCACCAGTTCTGTTTGTGAAAAAGAAGGATGGCACGATGAGAATATGCATTGATTACAGGCAATTGAACAAGGTAACAATCAAGAACAAGTATCCTTTGCCTCGCATTGATGATTAGTTTGACCTGCTTCAGGGAGCGCGAGTGTTCTCCAAGATTTATCTCTGTTCGGGTTATCACCAGTTGAAAATCAGGGATTCAGACATTCTTAAGACTGCTTTTCAGACTAGATATGGTCACTATGAGTTTCTTGTTATGCCTTTCGGGCTAACCAATGCCCCAACAGCGTTCATGCAGTTGATGAACAATGTATTTTGGCCTTATCTCGATTCGTTCGTAGTTGTATTCATTGATGATATTCTGGTGTACTCGCGTAGCCAGGAGGAGCACGCGGAGCATTTGCGAGTTGTATTGCAGAGATTGAGGGAGGAGAAGTTGTATGTAAAATTCTCTAAGTGTGAGTTTTGGCTCGGTTCAGTGGCTTTCTTGGGGCACGTAGTGTCCAGCAAGGGTATACAGGTTGATCCAAAGAAGATAGAGGCGGTTCAGAGTTGGCCTAGACCGTCCTCAGCCACAGAGATTCGTAGTTTCCTTGGGTTGGCAGGCTATTATCGCCGGTTTGTTTAGGGGTTTTCATCCATTGCATCGCCCTTGAAAAAATTGACCTAGAAGGGTGCTCCTTTTGTATGGTCGGACGAGTGTGAAGAGAGCTTTCAGAAGCTCAAGACAGCCTTGACCACAGCTCCAGTGTTGGTTTTGCCATCAGCTTCAGGTGCATATATTGTGTATTATGATGCTTCAAGAGTTGGGATTGGTTGTGTATTGATGCAGGAGGGTAGAGTCATTGCTTATGCTTCTCGTCAGTCGAAGCCCCATGAGAAGAACTACCCCGTGCATGATTTGGAGCTGGCCGCCATAGTCCATGCATGGAAGATTTGGAGGCATTACTTGTATGGCGTGTCTTCTGAGGTGTTTACTGACCATCGCAGCCTCCGACATTTGTTCAAGCAAAAGGATCTTAATTTGAGGCAGCGGAGATGGTTGGAGTTTCTCAAGGATTACGACATCACTATATTATACCATCCGGGAAAGGCCAATGTGGTGGCTGATGCTTTGAGCCGAAAGGCAGTGATTATGGGGAGTTTGGCATATATTCCAGTTGGGGAGAGACCATTTGCAGTTGATGTTCAAGCCTTGGCCAATAGGTTTGTGAGATTAGACATTTCGCAACCTAGCCGGGTGTTGGATTGTGTGGTTTCTCCGTCTTCGTTATATGATTACATCAGGGAGCGCCAGTATGACGATCCGCATTTGCTTGTCGTTAGGGACAGAGTTAAGCATAACGATGCTAGATATGTCACCATCGGCGATGATGGGTGTTGAGGATACAGGGCCGGATTTGTGTACCCAATGTGGATGGGCTTCGGGAGTTGATTTTGGAGGAGGCCATAGCTCGCGGTATTCCATTCATCCAGGTGCTGCGAAGATGTATCAAGACTTGAGGCAACACTATTGGTGGAGAAGAATGAAGAAAGATATTGTGGGATTCGTAGCTCGGTCTCTCAACTGTCAACAGGTAAAATGTGAGCATCAGAGATCGGGTGGCCTGCTTCAGTAGGTGGCTATTCCTGAGTGGAAGTGGGAGCGGATTACTATGGACTTTGTTGTTGGACTTCCACGGACTTTGAAGAAGTTCGATGCCATTTGGGTGATTGTGGATTGGCTGACCAAGTCTGCGCACTTCATTCCTGTGTGTACTACCTATTCTTCAGAACGGTTAGCAAGGATTTATATCTGAGAGATTGTTCGGCTGCATGGTGTTCCAGTTTCTATTATTTCAGATAGAGGTACTCAGTTTACCTCGCAGTTTTGGAGAGCCGTGCAGAGGGAGTTGGGTACTTAGGTGGAGTTGAGAGACATGTTACGTGCATGTGCTATTGATTCGGAGGTTCATGGGATGAGTTTCTACCGCTTGCAGAGTTTGCTTATAACAACAGCTACAAGTCGAGTATTCAGATGGCTCCGTATGAGGCTCTGTATGGGAGGCGGTATAGATCTCCGATTGGTTGGTTCGAGCCCGGCGAGGCTAGGCTATTAGGGACTGACTTGGTTCAGGATGCTCTAGAGAAGGTGAAAACAATCCAGGAGAGGCTCCGTACAGCGCAGTCGAGGCAGAAGAGTTATACCGATAGGAAAGTCCGAGATGTGTCCTACATGGTTGGTGAGAAGGTCTTGCTGAAGGTTTCGCCCATGAAGGGTGTTATGAGATTCGGGAAGAAAGGAAAATTGAGTCCTCGGTTCATTGGTCCATTTGAAGTGCTTCGGAGAATTGGGGAGGTGGTTTATGAGCTTGCTTTGCCACCCAGCCCGTCGAGTGTACACCCAATATTTCATGTTTCTATGCTTCGGAAGTATATTGGGGATCTGTCTCATATTTTGGACTTTAGCACAATTCAGTTGGACGATGATTTGACCTATGATGTGAAGCCAGTGGCGATTTTGGGTCGTCAGGTTCGGAAGTTGAGGTCAAAGGAAATAGCTTCAGTGAAAGTGCACTGGAGAGGTCGACCGTGGAGGAGGCTACCTAGGAGACTGAGCATGAGATGCGGAGCAGATATCCTCACCTATTTGAAGCTTCAGGTACGTTTCTTGACTCGTTCGAGGACGAACATTTATTTAACTAGGGGAGAATGTGACGACCCGGACAGTCGTCTCATGAGCTACCGTTTCATTTTCCCCATTTCTGTCTTGTTATGCTTCGTTATGTAATTTGGGATATGTGTGCAAAATCTCATGTCATTCGGATAGGGTTTGACTGGGTTTTTGATCAAATTAGTAATTTAGAAGATTTTGAAATTCTTAGGCTTGAATCCGACGGGAATTCGGTGTTGAGAGGTGGTTTAAGCGTTCTGAAGGTTAGAACAAATTTGAATAACATTATAGGATATGTTGGATAGTTGGTTGGGGTCCCAGTGGCCTCGAGGGAGTTTAGGGTGGCTAAACGGACTGTTTCGCCCTTGGAAAAGTTGCAGAAAAACCAGAAGTTGCAATTTTATAAAAGAATAAGGAGACATCGCAAAGCGGGATATGCTATCGCAAACCCAGCATGCGAGCCGCAAACCACACACCAAGATCGCAAACCCAGATAGTTTTCTGGGCAAAGAATGATGTCAAGAATGCGGTCAGGAATGCGGTCGCATTTCCAAAATGCGAACCGCATATCGTACATTGAAATCGCATACCAAGACAGATTTCTAGACAAAAATCAACGTAAAAAATGCGGTCAAAATGCGGTCGCATTTATACCCGACTAGTGCCTTTTTGTTCTGATTTTTGACCCTGTATAAATAGAAACTAGTACCCATTGGCCATGCAAAAACCAACTATCGTTACCATCTAAGAGAAACACCTCCAAAACACCCTAAATCACAGCAAAAAATCAACCTCAAAACTATATCCAAAGGAGACTTGCTTGGACAGATACCTAAGATAGGGGATTTCAGCCATTTTTAAACATTATTTGGAGCTATAAAGCTCAGATTGAAGCAAATTTTGAGGCGACTTTCGGGAGATTTTTAAGGAAAACATCGGGGTAAGTGTTCCTAACTCAACCTTGGTCAAATTACCCCAGTATGTCACTATTTTAGTGTTTAATTGGGATTTAAGTTGGAAAAATTGTGGAAAACCCTTAAGTTTAGATTTAAGATTTGGAGGTCGAACCGATGTCGGAATTTGATAATTTTTGTATGGTTGAACTCGTTAGGAGGTAAGGGACACGTTGATGTAAAAAATTTCTGAACTTCGAGAAGTGGGCCAGGGTCTCGGGTTTTGCTAATTTCATAATTTCTTGTTATTTTTTGATTGTTTCGCTTGGACTTTGTTCTCTCAGCGTATTCTAACGTATTAGTTCTGATTTTGGATAGATTAAACGCACGTGGAGGCTAATTCGAAGGGCAAAGGAGTTGCGGGCTAGGGATTTAGCTGGTTAGAGGTGAATAGTTATTGTAAATAATGTTCTAAGGGTTTGAAACCCAGGATTTGCACATCGTAGTGCAATATTGAGGTGAGGCACGCGCTCGATGATGAGCGTGGGGTCGTTTCCTACTGGGGATTGTGACTTGGTCCATCCCGATTGACGATTTTACTATGCATTTTGATTGAAACTTACTTGTTATTATCATGATTTGGGCTGATTCCATATTTGGGCTTCGTGCCAATTATTTGAAACCTTCGGGGATCTTTATCACTGTTTCCTCACTATTTTGACTTATTACTTGAACTCAGTCTTGCTGTTTTCTCTATTTTACAACTCAGCCACTTTTACTCAGTTTTGAGACTTAAACAATATATTAAATAATGTTTTTGGGCTGAGGACTACTGTTTTACTATAGCCCGAGGGGCTTTTGATGACTTTTCTGACTAAGTGCAGCCGAGGGCTAGATGTGAGGTTTTACTGAGTGATATGAGGCCGAGGGCCTGAGATACTTTATGCGCCATGAGGTGGCTTGTGATTGATATGAGACAGAGGGCCTAGATATATGCCACGAGGTGGCTTGATGTTGCGCTTGGGCCGTAAGGGGCCCCTCCCGGAGTCCGTACACCCCCAGTGAGCGCGGGTACCCATTGTGATATGAATTATAGCCCGAGGGGATGATATTATACTATGTGATAGCCCGAGGGGCTGATGTAGTTTCATGTGATTGTACGAGGGGCTGATGTTGTTCCATGTGATAGCTCGAGGGGCTGATGTTGTTCCATGTGATAGCCCGAGGGGCTGATGTTGTTTCTGAGATTTGAGCCCGAGGCGCTGGTACTGTTCTGTGATATTGCCCGAGGGGCAGATTTACTGATTTATATCCCGAGGGGCGACGTTTTACTTCACTTTGATTATCTGAAAAATACATGTTTTACCTGTTGAAAGAAGGTTTTACTTGATTTCTCACTGATCTACTGTTTGCGAATGATGTGTTAATGCTTTATTATAGAATGCCTTGTGTTGTGTGTGTTTTCTTACTTTCAGTCGTTATTTATAATTATTACTCACTGAGTTGGAGTACTCACATTACTCCCTGGACCATGTGTGCAGATTCAGGCGTTGTTGGTTCCGCTCCGGAGTACTGATTCCTCCTGTCCAGGCGGTGATCCAGAGACTAAAGGTAGTTGTTGGCTTCCGCAGCTCTGTATCTCTTTCATCTTGTTGTTCCTATGTTCTTAAAAAAATTAGGCCAGATATTTTAATTAGTAATCTTGTTATTAGGATTCATTAGTTGCTCATGACATTGTGACACCCCGATTTGGGCTGTTGTCGGGATGGTTAGCTGTATTTTTCCGCGAATGATTGCTATTAAACTATGCTTGTGTTGTTTTCTTGTTAATTGACTACTTAAAAATGATATTTTGGTTAAATTGGCTGGCCTTGTCTTCACGAGAGGCGCCATCACGACCGGGTTCGGGGTTAGGGTCGTGACATTTACATTGCATCTTGATATATTTGCATTACAATATATGGGTATGTGTGTATTTTATTTTTGCAGGAACAAACATCACAACATGGAACTTTTTCGAAGCAACAAACAGAGATACAACACTATGAGGTACGAAAAACTCATATGAAGGCCAAAGAACCGAACTCAAACTCAAATACAATCAGTTGAACTCTAATTCTTCAAATCTTTCAAGTCAAGCCGCAATTCAAAGCTATTATGGGTACCACATATTTTGTCTCGCAGTATCATCATAATACGATACTGGGGCAATTTCTGCGAGCGTTGCCTCCTCCAAACCATCACTCCAGAGCTACATGAGGTCTGATGCTCATTAAGCCCGAGGTATGCAAGCAATTCAATGTTAGAATTTGGCCCCAAGTCTTCAAAATTCTCCCGGAATATTCCTTAATTCTTCTCTAATACTATCACCCATAATCTTCCTTAAAACCATGTCGTTCCTGCAATGTATGCCTGAAATCGGGAAAAAATTGGCCTTGGTTCAATTTCTTTGCCCGAAAAGTCTTTCATCATCTCCGGTCAAAGAGGGACAACTGTTGGTGATCAATTTTCACCCTCCTTTTAAAAATTAATTTACTTACACTAATTAATTTTCAATAAATATGTTAATGATATTTTCTAATTAATAATACCTATTCTTATGTAATTAATGGTATGAATTAGTAATTTAGTAACTATATAATTATAACAAATATTATCGTTACTATTTTTACAATTTTTAAACTATTAAGATAATTTCCATATTCATCACATAGGTATATAGTTAATTTAGTAATGTCATTTCTCAATTTTTGACTACATAACCTTCATTTTCAAAATAAATCCGAAATTAGTGTAGTAAATATGAAAATAAGATATTTAGCAATTAATTAACTAGTTACAGTAATAAGTAGTGAATTTGATTATTATAATTTCATTACATTTTATTGAAATTATTTAAGTTTAATTAAATTAATTTTGAAGAGGTGAAAGACTAAATGACTGTAATTGCAGTTACACTCCTAAACACAATCCGGCTATTTGTTAAATTAAATTCCACCAAAAACCACCGGTCCAAGACCATTTGACCCGGTCCAGGTCCCCCCTTTCCATTCCACCTAGGCGGTCCATGCCACCCTCGCTTGGCCAACCAAATTTTGCCACGTCACTTATCACTCTCACTCACAAAATAGGCGCATTTCATTCCTGTGGCGGTCTCCTATTCATCCGAGAGGTTAGCTGAGATCTATATCCGGGAGATTGTTCGCCTTCATGGTTTACCGGTATCTATCATTTCGAATCGGGGTACGTAGCTTACCTCGCATTTCTGGAGGGCAGTTCAGCGAGAGTTGGGCACCCAGGTTGAGTTGAGTACAACATTTCATCCTCAGACGGACGGACAATATGAGCGGACTATTCAGATATTGGAGGATATGCTTTGAGCTTGTGTTATTGACTTTGGAGGTTCGTGGGATCAGTTTTTGCCTTTAGCAGAGTTTGCCTACAACAACAGCTACCAGTCGAGTATCCAGATGGCTCCTTATGAGGCTTTATATGGTAGGCGGTGTCGATCTCCGGTTGGATGGTTTGAGCCGGGAGAGGCTCGGTTGTTGGGTATAGATCTGGTTCAAGAGGCCTTAGACAAGGTCAGGATCATTCAGGATAGACTTCGTATAGCTCAGTCCAGGCAAAAAAGCTATGCAGATCGCAAGGTGCGAGATGTGTCTTTTATGGTTGGTGAGCGGGTATTGCTCTGAGTGTCGCCTATGAAGGGCGTGATGAGATTTGGGAAGAAGGGCAAGCTTAGCCCTAGGTTCATTGGTCCGTTTGAGATTCTTGATCGAGTGGGAGAGGTGGCTTATAGACTTGCATTGCCGCCGAGCTTATTAGCCGTGCATCCAGTTTTTCATGTGTCCATGCTCCGGAAATATTACGGCGATCCATCTTACGTGTTAGATTTCAGCACCGTCCAGTTGGACAAGGACTTGTCTTATGAGGAGGAGCCGGTAGCTATTCTAGACTGGCAGGTGTGTCAGTTGAGGTCGAAGAGTTTTCCTTCTATTCGTATTCAGTGGAGATGTCAGCCTCCTGAGGCATCGACCTGGGAGTCCGAGTCCGATATGCGGACCCGTTATCCACATCTTTGCCCCGACTAAGGTACTTCCTTCTTCTGTCCATTCGAGGATGAATGGTTGTTTTAGAGGTGGAGAATGTGACAACCCAAAGGGTCATCACTTGTTTTTAGATTGAATTCAATGTTCCGAGGCTTAAAAAAACACCTCCATTTCTTTGTCCTTTTATCTTCACGAGCCAAAAAAAAAAAAATATTATGCTCGTATATTATTTTGATTTTGAGTATTGTTTTGTCAACAATATTTAAAAGTAAACCAGAACATATCCTTATCCACATTTCTTATTTTGCTTCGAATCTATATAAAACGTACTAAGAGTCATCTGCTTAATACTTTTAGTTATTAGTAAAACTTACCGGAAAGTATACGAATAATTATCAATGTATTACCGATTAAATAAAAAGAATAGTATTACAGATTAAATTTGTTATTTAATGGGCCAAGTGGAACAAATTAAAATAAAACCCTAAACCCTATTTCGGCTATACTCGGATACAAAATTGAGAATACAAGCTATCGCCGGCAAGCAAATTGATCAAACGAAAAGAAATAGGGTTTTAGCAGCCACATAAGGATTATCAAATAAGAGCAGTAAAATAGCTTCACTGTAAGTTATTCTCAAAACATGAAGCATAGGGAAAGAATATTTTGGTAGCAATGAGATGGAGAATTATTGGGATTTGAAGAATAGCTACTGCTTGTCATTTAAATTCCACGACAACTTTTCAAAGGGAACAAAGTGATTTGGATAGCTTACAAGTCGACAACGAAAATCCCAAGAATCCTTGAAGGATTAGGTAGACACAAATTGCGAGGTTGGGGCATATTAACCATCAATGTTCGCAGTGTACTACGACGGTTTAATACTGAAATTCTTGCATCAGATCTTTATGTTTGGATTTAAGACGTTTCAAGGTTGGGAACGTCCCGTTAGCGAGGTTGCACTTTCTTCAACTCGCGATCATCAATTTCCAGTGCCTTTGACGCTTGTGAAGTATCACCAAAGATTTGAAGCCTTCGGACACAACGTTTCAAGGCGAAGGTTTGTTGGAATCTTGAATTTGGTTGCAAAGCGAGGTAAGTGTCCGGTTTAACCTTAGCTTGAGGGATTAGGAGTTGTGTCCTATTTGTTAATTGCTTCTTGTTGAGTACGACGTATAGGCATGCTGACGAGTATCTATACGCTGGTGTCGAGCATAACCGTGAGTCTTAAATGGATAGTTGTTGTGTTCTTAAATGATACTACGAAAGACTTAATTGATGATTCTCGATGTTGAGCAAGAATTCAGTTTATTTATCGTAGCCTTTATTCTTGGAAAACTTCAGCTTTATTTGAACCACTTTTCTTTTCTCTTTTTTTTTTTGGTGATTACGTATATTATGACATATAATAAAACCATTTCTAAGAGTACGGGATTCTAATTTTCCGAAATATTTGTAGAGCTGCAGTGACACGTCCACTTTATCCTGCCAACTAGGTGTTGGGGCTACAACGATAATGTATGTTATGATTAGGACTCAGGAAAGTTTACAAGTTGAATTTTATTATTGTGAGTACATGAGTATGTAATAATTGAGGGACTTGTAGAATTTATTGAACACTTCAAAATTAAGCTGTTGTTTCCCCGAAAAGTTTAGCCGGATTATCAGTCCATGATCTCTATGTTCTGTTAATTGAGTATTGGCATTAGTTGAGCTGAGTAGAAGTTGAGTTAAGATTGGTTATGCTGTTATTCAGTTGTTGGTTTGAAGTTTTAATGAATTTAAGAATGGGAACAAGGAAAATAATTCATTAATTGGCTTGCCTAGCATTTACTAGTAGGCGCCATCACGACTCCCGAGGGTGGGAAATCCGGGTCGTGACAGAGATAAAATATCAAATGCCCATGATCGCGTCCGCGATGAACAAATCTCCAAGCTCCCAGAATCATTTCGCGATAGCGGCTTAGCCTTCGCAATCGCGATGAACAATAGGCACACCATCAACCAACAACTTTAAAGCATGAAAAAATTGCCCGTAGCCCATCTGAAATCCACCCGAGGCCCCTCGGAACCCCGTCCAAACATACCGACAAGTTCCATAACATAATGCTGACCTGATCGAGGCCTTAAATCACATCAAACAATCTCCAAAATATGAATCGCACCTCAAGTCAAACTTAATGAACTTACAACTTCTACAACTCGCGTCGAATCATATCAAATCAATCCAAAATGACGTCAAATTTTGCATGCAACACCCAAATGACTCAATTGAGCTATACCAACTCCTCGAATCGAAGTTCGAACAAAATATGAACAAAGTCAACTTTTGGTCAAACCTCTCAACGTTCCAAAGCTTCAACTTTCCAACTTTCACAAAATTGCATCAAATAAACCTATGGACCTCCAAATCCAAATCCGGACATATGCCTAAGTCAAAAATCACCATACAAAGCTACTGGAATCATCAAAATACCATTCTAGAGTCGTCTTCATAAAATTCAAGCCCCGATCAACTCTTTTCACTTACACTTATAAAACAAGGATTGTTCTTCCAAATCAATCCCGAATCATCAGAAAACCGAACTCGACCACACAAGAAAGTCATAATATACAATAAGAATCTGCTCGAGACTATAAGCCACCAAATTGGATGCTAGTTCTCAAAACGATTGGTCGGGTCATTGCATTTATTTGTCCCAAAACACAGGCCCAATGCCTCACAACCCTGTCCGGCAACCTCTATCTCCATCCAAGTTAGCGATTCATGCCACTGCCTTTAAACAAATTGCAGTGCACCACGTCACCCCTCCCTAGACACATACATAATAATCACAAGCAATGGCCATCTACGGTTACAATTACTCTTAGCCTTCCCCTTTATTTTATAATCCTTTAGTGATTTATCTCAACCGTTGGATCAAAAGGATCCGGCGGTCATCATTTTTTCCATACTAATTCTGTTATCCATTTTTAACCCCCAAAACTCCTAAGTCGTTGTAACTAAGGGAAGACCACTAACCCTAATCATTTCCCCCACGACCCGCCACCCATCTTTCCCTTTCCTCTCCATTGCCTCTAAAACTCACAAACCCCATTAGTCCCCAAACCTTGCATTCAAGGTCACTCAAATCACCCCTATTGTCTCTTCAATTCGAGAATCTCGTCGGATTCTTTCTCATTTCACCACCGTAATTTAAATCTCAAATCCCTAAAACCCTAGACCTAATGATACAATTAGAATATTAATCTTTTCCCTGTTTGTTAAAATGAAAACATGCATGACCATGGGTCTTTGACCTCATCATAAATATTCTTTTTCTAGAGGTCAAACGTAGTGACCTCCGGACATGGGGCTTTTACAAGTGGTTCTTCAGCCTCCAACGGCCGAGATTCTTCAAGGTAAACTACACACTGATTGCCCCTCTGATTTTCTTCTATTTTTCCCCTATTTTTCTATCATCATTAGTTACTCGTCATCCCCCACTATCTCCTTGAATTCAAAAAAAAACCTATTGCTTAAAGTCTACTATAAATAAAGCTTTGGATGCTCTCACCTAACACATCGAAAAACATAGAAAGGAGCATTAAAAGAGCACACAGTCACACTAAAACCTATGAATTTCCTGTTAGTTTAAGTACTCTGAAGCTCTTCACTAACTTTTTTTTCTTTCATTCCTGCATCGAGTTCAACCGCTGTAAGTTGGTCGTTGATGGTGAGTATTAGACGACTATTAACTTTCTTACTTTGTTTGCTACTCCGAAGAAGGTCAGTTACCACTGACCGCACTCTGTTATCTTTGAACTAGTTATGCAGTTCTTTGTTTATGATGCTTACTTGTTATTTACGTGTTGTTCACGATATACATAAGTAATATGTTACTCTTCTTGTTATGTTCTGCCATTCAAGTTATTCCTTTTTTTGGAGTTGGTGATGTTTTCCTAATGGTTATGTCATCTCTATGTTGTTGTTGAACTTTGTTCCTCACAACTTTAGCAAGTTGAAATGATTCATATTGTTTTTATCTGAATGAGCGGTCCTGTTGAGTTTTCATGATTAGTAGAACTGAACCTTATGTTAATACTTATATGTTTTCCCTAACACTGTTAATGGAATAATAACCATATGTACACTATCATGTTAGCTAAGTTGATTGAATCATGTACTTGAACTTCTCTAGATGTCCTATTAAGATTTCATATCTCTTTGCAATAAATTTGTGCAGAAAAATAAAACTGCAATCATAGACACCTATAAAGAAAAAATAACTTTATTGATAAATATTGCATGTTACAACTCTATTTATCCCTTGATTCTTCTCTCCAATTTTTTATCTGTAATTCGAGGGCCTTAATGGTGTATTTTTTGAACGAATGATGATATGCATATCGTTGATGTATTTGATGATCAAGAAGCATGTAGCAACACTCCATTTGGATCTTGAATGTTGCTAGAACTTTGAGAAAGACATATTTGACATGTCTTTGATCTCTTAGTGAATATCCAAGAGTTGTATGGAATTTCGGAGATCGTATATTTCATCTCTTTGCGCATATTCCCTGAGTTTATGGAATTGCTGAGATGGTTTTACAAGGACATATGTAGCCTTATTTATAGGCATGAATTAGTGTTTGGGTGGAGTAGCCACCAAGAAGCCATAATGGGCTCATTTTGTAGAGGACTTAGTCAAGAAAAACTTATGCGCTAATTTGACATATTTTCAGTGTCTACAAATGACCCCTACTTTAAGGTTTGTCGGAGTGTAGACTTGTCGAAACATTAAGACGAGACTTGAACTACACCCTCGATCTTGTGTTAGCAATGTGTGCTAAACTTTCACGAACATGGAACAAGAGATATTGCCGCCAACTGTAGGTTTTGAAATTTGCAGACCTTGTTCTACTAGAGGAGGAGATAACGGACAAAATTGGTCCCACTAGGTGCCCCAAAATTTGTTTACAATAAATTTGTGCAGAAAAATAAAACTACAATCACAAACACCTACGAAGAAAAAATGATTTTATTGATAAACATTGGGATTTTAACTCTGTTTATCCCTTGATTCCTCTCTCCTATTTTTTATTCCTAATTTGACGGCCATTGCAGCGAATTTCTCAAACGAAGGATGATATTTATTTCCTTGATGTATTTGATGATCAAGAAACATGTAGTAGCACTCCATTTGGATCTTGAATGCTACTAGGACTTTGATCAACACATATTTGACATGTCTTTGATCTCTTGATGAATATTCCAAGAGTTTTATGAAATATCGGAGATCATATATTTGATCTCTTTGCGCATATTACCAGAGTTTATAGAATTGCAGAGATGATTTTGAAGGACATATGTTGCCTTATTTATAGGCATGAATTAGGGTTTGGGTGGAGTAGCCACTAAGTAACCCTAATGGGTTCATATTGTCGAGGACTTAGTCCAAAAATTTTTATGCACTAATTTGACATATTTTAAGTGTCTACAATATCTTCAGCAATATGCTACCTTGATCTTTATGCTTATGATATTGTATTGCATTGTCTTAGTTCAATGAATGATTCTCACCACTGCTCATGTCCTCATATTTGATCTGTCTTCTTTGATGACTTTAGTTGGTTGTCTTTTTATGATGTTATGTTGTTCTGTAATCTTAAAAGGGAGTGATTCATGCATGACTATCATGGTAATTTGAACTAAAGAGAATCATGTGATAAATTTGTTTGCATGGCTATTACTAAACCTACCTACTTGTTATGTTCTGCCTGTGCTGCCTAGATAAACCATAGAATGAGTGCCATTATTGGCTATCTCATGACAGCTTGACATCGCTGCCTATGGAAGTACTTACTCATGAACCTTAGTATTGTTTGGTTCTGATAATTTGAAAACTGGTAGACAGTGCATTTTCATGACTAGATACCATGTCCATTAGGTTTAAATAAAGACTAAAGGTACCTTCCTATTCATGTTGATGCCTCTGTTTATTGGTAGATGTTATTAGCATAAGTGTTTAACAAAGTAAAGTCATAATTACATGCATACTTGCTCAAAACTGTTCTAAAATATTTTGCAATACCTATTGACTTGTTCTAGTGATCTGAACCTATTTAAGAATATCCTGAAGTGTTGGATCGTTAGTAGAATTAACAAAACAAATGCATATGCTCATCTTTGTTATTCACTGACAGTTTGGATTACTTAATAAGGCATCCCTAAACTTGAAGTGGTAAGTAATCTAACCTATCTACTGAGAGCATGCAATTAGCGTTCTTTGTTTTGTGACTTCTGTTTGACTGTGTCCTATTACTGATCCTCATAAGTGTTATGTGCATGGTGTGATACTTAGAATCAACATCATGGTATTCTTTTATCATCAAAACATTAATAAACCATTTGTAGTGACCTAATCTTATATTCTATGTTTTGTTGAGAAGTTTTCAAGGTCAGTATTTTGTGTTGGTTGTTAGCTTCCTGTGCTTTTGTACGCTAATGATGGTTGCAATGTCCAATATGGGTGTTTGCTCCCAAGTTGTTGGTACTTCTGTGTGGTTGAACCTCTGAAAGGTTTATGATGAACCTTTTTCATGTTGATTATGTGAAATTGTTAAGTTGGCATCTTCTGTGTGTATCCAAACCAGAGAGGAAGAGTAAGAGTCAATGATCAAGGGTATTTGGGTGTGAGACTGGCTTTGTGGTTGAAGCACCCCTCCCTTGCACAAGCACTGCTCGGGTTCCAGGAGACCCTCATGAACTCTGAAGTGTAAGGGGTCCATAGGGGGATTTCATAAATAAACATGGTTCACCCTAAGCATTTAGCCACTAACCTTAACTAATATTCATAGGGTTAGCAAAAATAAAAAAATTAACTTCACTATATCCTTTAAATTTTTTATTTACTTGTTATAATTTGTTATGTTGATATACACTAATTGTTTTCTTTTCCTTTTTTATGCATGTTCAACTGGGCCCTTTTGAGTTCATTGAACTTAGACCCAAGTTCAAGAACGAGGCAGCTTTCCTGCATTATTGGAGTCTGCCGGTGCTAGAGTCGATCTGGGCGTGGTTTGCTTGCCAGCCCAATATCAGGAGTCCAACCTTTCTTCCTTTCATTTTTAAATGATAACTGTTATTATTTGTTGTTTGTATGTATATATCTTTGAAGAACTAATCTTATTATTTGATATTCTTTTGGTATCTTGATTCCTTAGGAAAATTAAAAAAAACCAAGACTTATAGGTAAAAGACAACTTTGATCATAAGGTTTACCTGCTACAACCAGCAGCTTTTTCTAGTTGTGTCCACCACTAATGAGTTTCGGTGATCTTAAGCTTTGGAAGATTAAAAAAAATGAAAACAAATCATCCTTAGAAATTCTTCAAATATATCACGTAGAATACAAGAACCATTTCTATAATGACCCGACCGATCGTTTTGAGAATTAGCGTCCCGTTCGGTTGCTTAAGGTCTCGATCAACTTCGTATTGTGTATTATGACTTGCGTGTGTGATCGAGTTCGGATTTAAGATGATTCGGGATTGATCTGGAAGGATGATTCTTGTTTAAAAAGCTTAAGTAAAAATAGTTGACCAAAGTTTGACTTTTGTGTAGACGAATCTGGAATGATTTTTTGATGATTCCAATAGCTTCGTATGGTTATTATGGACTTGGTCATATGTACGGATTTGGATTCGGAGATCCATAGGTTAATTTTATGCATTTTGGCAAAAATTGGAAGGTTGAAGGCTTGGAAGGTTAAGAGGTTTGACCGGGAGTTGACCTTGTTTATATCAGGTTTGGATTTCAATTTCGGGAGTTGTTATAGCTCCATTGTGTCATTTGGAACATTCATGCAAATTTTGACGTCATTCCTAGTTGATTTGATATGATTCGGCGCGAGTTGTAGAAATTAAAAGTTCATAAGTTCATTAAATTCGATTTGAGGTGTGATTTGTGGTTTTGATGTTGTTTGATGTGATTTTAGGTCTTGAGCAGGTCCTCGTTACGTTATGGAACTTGTTGGTATGTTCGGACGGGTTCATGGGGGCCCCGAGTGTGTTTCGGATGGGTGTCGGGCCATTTCATCATGTTTTAGAGTTGTCGGTTTTATGATACTTTAGGTACTCTATGCGATCGCATGTATGTTGTTGCGATCGCGATGTGTTATGGGAGGTGGGCGTAGCACTTCTTCGTGTTCGCATAGCTGCTTTCGCGTTCGCGATGCTTGAGTTGTTTGTAAGTCGCTTTCGTGTCAAGAAGACCGCGATCGCGCTGTGCTGTGGAATGAGATAGGCTTGTTGGCTTACACGTTCACAGAAGGTGTTGCGCATTTGCGCTTCTTTGGTTAGCTAGCCTTCGCGATCGCACTTTTGTTTACGCGACCGCATAGTGTATTTTGGGGCAGTTATTATTTCTTCTTCTCGATCGCATGTGTATTTCCGCGATCGCGACGTGCAAATGCCTGGGTAGCAGAATATTAATTCCTAAATCGAGGGTTTTGTTCCATTTATCATCTTTTGATCTAGAGACCTCGGATTTGAGCTATTTTTGAGGGGTTCTTCACGTGTTGGCTTGGGGTAAGTGTTCTTCACCCGGAATTTATTATATTTCATGATTCCATAATTGTCTTTATCATTGAATTAGTGAATTGAATGAGAGAAAATTGGAATTTTTGTGAAAACTTTCAACAATGTAAAACGATGATTTGAAGGCTGATTTGAGGTAGGAATCGGACAATTTTGGTATGGTTATACTCGTATCGGAACGAGTATTCAGATTTTATAAATTTTATCGAGTTCCTAGGTGCGGGCCCGGGGTTGACTTTTTGTGTTGACTTTTAAGTTTTCTTTGAAGATCGAAGCTTTATTGTCCGGAATTGTTTCCATAGTTTTGAATTATAATATTGAGTTATTTTGGCTAGATTGAGCTGTCTGGGGCTTTGTTTCACACGAGAAGGTCATTTTAGAGTATCGGTGTATCTTCTTTGAGATATGTGTCATGCCTAACTTTGTGTGGGGGAACTACCCCCTTGGATTTGAGTCGCTTGTACTGTTTATGTCAAGTGGAAGCCGTGTGCGCAAGGTGACGAGTACGTACCAGGCTTATATGTGGAAGTTGACCGGACTAGACTCTTAGGCATCTTATATGTACTGATTTGGAATTGTTAGCACACGTTATACCTTGTATTCATCATGTCTACTATCACATTCTTTATTTAAAGTTGTCAAATTACATGTCAACAATCTTTACTTGTCCATTTTGCTCTCATACGCTTTATTTGGAGTTGTTATCACTTTTATCATTATGTGATTTCTTTTATTGTGGAGCTACTCTTAGTTGAAATTATCATAACATGATATCCTTTGTTGTCAGGTTGTTCTCATGCATTTAGACGTAGTATTGGTTCATGCCATTTCCTTCTTTTTTTAGCCATTTCATGGAAGTACTTTTCCGTATAGTTGGTTGTTATTGAGATTCTATATACGTTGTCTTGAGCCGTGGGCTATTTGTCATGAAAATATTGATATCGTTGAATCTTTGGAAAGGTTATGGCCTATGGGCACTTGTGATGCGAGTTGATATGTTGTGTCATTGTGATGATAGCACATCTTTTGGTTGTTGTTATGCGGAGTATAAGGGTAGCATTTCACCATTGTTGTTATGCGGGCTATAAGGGTGGCATCTCACTGTTATTAAATGTACGGAGTAATACGGATGGTTATTGTGTTATTGTCCGGGCAGAGCGATAAGGGTGGATATTATGTGGAGTAATACAAGTGGCTATAGGAGAGATAAGGGTGGCTAATGATAATGTCATGGCGGAGTGATACAGGTGGCTATCGGAGAGATGAGGGTGGCAATGTCAGGGATGATGTGCGATGCTCTGGAGACATTGTGTTGGTGATATCTGTGTGATGGTGTGCTTTTCCTTATGTTTGTTATACACCTTGTGTAACTTAATTAGTTGTTTCGATGAGCTATCCGATGTCGTTGATATTACTTGTTGGGCTGCTGTAGTACACTCGCGTGAGCATACACCGTAGCATGCCACTTATACTAGCTCGGGTGTATGAAACTTGATATTCATTGATCACGCAAATGTGTTCTTGTATTATTTGTTTCCATGTTGATATTGAGCCTTTAACCCTGCCGGGCGGATTGTGATTGTGAGCCTATGACCATGCCGGGCAGATTGTGAATGTGAGCCTGTGATCATGCCGGGCGAATTGAGATTTTGGCACGTGAGTTATTCATGTGGTTGTGATGCGAGATATGGGCATGAGGTGCCTTGAGTATATGATAGTGGGTTGAGACCCGTGACTTGTGACTATGAGATGAAGTACTACATAGTGATTTCGTTGTGAAATTTGTGTTAGAACGACCTAATTAATTATTTGTCCTGTGTGTCCCTTATTTGGTTTTAATGATACTTCACGGTGTTCTTATTGCTTTACTATTTATGTCACTTGTTGGTTCTTGTTGCCATTTATTTATTTCCGCTTCTCGTTATTAGTTTTACACTTCTATACTGCACATGTTATTTTGGCTAGTGAGTGTCTGGACTTGTACCTCGTCACTACTCCACCGAGGTTAGTCTTGATACTTACTGGGTACCGACCATGGTGTACTCAAACTACACTTCTGCACATTTTTGTGCAGATCCATGTGCTTCAGAGTCTGTTGATTGTTAGATAGCGGATAAGATATTTCTGTGAAGACTTCAAGGTACACCTCAAGTCACGTTCGCAGGCCTCGGAGTCACCTTTGGAAGTTATTTTTGTACATTTTATTTCTATTCCGGAACAGTTGTACTTAGAGATTTCCTAGTGAACTCAGTAGAGCTTATGACTTGTACTACAGGTATTGGGATTGTTGGCTTCGTATAGAAATTTTTGTTTCATATTTAATAGTCATTAGTTGAATTTTGCCATTAATCCAGTAAGTGGTAGGATTACCCAGACATCAAATGGAGGAAAGTTGGGGTCGTGACAAGTCGGTATCATTGCTGTAGGTTCATAGGTGCTACGAGTCATAAGTGAGTTTAGTAGAGTCTTGCGGATTGGTGTGGGAACATCTGTACTTATCTTCGAGAGGCTACAGAACTATTAGGGAAGAAATCTCCACTTCTTTCATTCTTGTCGTGAGAATTTGTTGATTTCGAAGTTTGAGCCTTTGTATCTCCACTCTCTCATAGATGGTGAGGACACGTGCTACCGGATCAGCTGAGCAGACATCCGTGCCCCCTGCTAGAGCATCGAGAGGCTGGGGCCGAGGTAGAGGCCGAGGAAGGGCACCTGCCTCAACTAGAGCACCTGACAGAGCAGAAGTTAAGGAGCCGCCAGCAACTCCAGTTGGGGGACAGGCACCGAAGGCAGTTGTTGTCATCCCCGAACTTCAGGAGACTTAAAGTGTAGTTCTTGAGCATATTTGGTACATTGGCTCAGGCAGGATTGTTTTCCGTTGCACCAGCTACTTAACAAATTTGGGGAGGAGCTCAGACTCCCACTGCCCATACTCTAGAGCAGTGGGCTCACAATGGTCATGTTCTGGGTATGGTGACGGTACAACCTGTTATTTCGGTTCATCCTGAGGTCAGGCCAGGGGCATCAGAGGAGGAGCGGAAGATGTTTGAGAGGTTCAAGAGGTATAGTCCACATGCTTTTAGTGACACAGCTACCAAGGATGCACAGATATTTCTAGAGGAGTGTCACCGTATTCTCCGCACCATGGGTATTGTGGAGGTGAGCGGAGTTGCTTTACTATATTTTAGCTGTCGGGAGCAGCATACTAGTGGTGGCAATTTTATGAGGAGGATAGACCAGTCGATGCAGCACCACCCACTTGGGCTCAGTTTTCAGAGATGTTCTTGAGAGTGTTTGTTCCCCAGACCCTTCGAAATGCATGGCGTATAGAGTTTGAGCAGCTGTGTCAGGGCACCATGACGGTGTCAGAGTATTCCATCAGGTTAAGTGATTTATCCCGTCATGCACCTACTTTGGTTCCTACAGTCAGAGAGCGAGTCCGCGGATTTATTGAGGGGCTCAGTTATGATCTTAGATTCTGTATGGCTCGAGAGTTGTAGACTGATACTCCCTTTCAGCAGGTGGTGGAAATTGCCAGGATGTTAGAGCGTATTAAGGCTGAGGAGAGGGAGGATAAGGAGACAAAGAGGTCTCAAGGTTCTGGAGGGTTCAGTGGATTCTACTCTTCAGCTATGACCTATCATGGCGGAGGCTCCGGCAGTCGGCTAGTCTCGTCTGCACATCAGACTCCTCGTGGTGCTCCAATTAGTCCGGGTACTCATGTGGGACTGTAATCTTTTAGTGCAACACCAGCACGCGGTTCCTATAACAGTTATTCAAGTTATCCGGCACTAACTCGGTATGAACAGCCACACCCGCAGAGGGATTGTTATGAGTGTGGTGATATGAGGCACATCATGAGAGATTGTCCTAGACTCGGGAGGGGCGGATTGCATCAGAGCACTCAAGCTACGGGCTCCATTCCAGTTGCTACTCCACCTGCACAGCCAGTTAGGGGTGGAGGACAGGCAGGTAGAGGACACCCTAGAGGGGGAGGCCCAGCCCGTTGATATGCTTTTCGTGGTATGGTTGAGGCCGCTGCACCAGATCGTGTCGTTACAGGTGTTTATACCAAATTTTTCCCTCATATTTTGTTAAATATCCTATATACTTTAAAAAATTTATTCCTACATCATCACCAATTTACAAGAGTCATATAAGTACTTTCTGTAATGTTTCATAATTTTTAAGGCTTTTAAAATTGATATCTTGCATTTAAATTATTCAAATATTTATTAATTACTCCTTCAAATTATTTTGTGATAACTTAATCACCCATATTTTTTGTTTACACCCCGTCTATGCTTTATAACATTTTATTTTATTTTATATACTTACATCTGCATTAATTGCATTTTGACATTTTATTCATGGTCAAATTAATCTTTTATATTTTTATTACCTTAATCTATTCTTTTATAATGTTAAGTTACATAAATAATATTTTTTTATATTTATTTAGCTATTTTATTAAATTATATTCCATTAATTTCTTGTATTTAAAATCTAGCCCAATCCTAAGCCAATTTTCGGACCAAATTAGTGGCCGAAACACCCCAAATCCCTAGCCCAATTCCCAGAGCCCAAACCAAACAACCCACATTAATGCAACTTGGTCAGTACTCCTTCATTTCACCTGCCCCACTTCTCCTCTAATCCTGGTTATTGATCTCAAATGATCAACGGCCCACAGAAACTCCCTCGTTTTTAATTACCCTCGCCCAAACCATAACGCATATTCTCCCGAGACAGCCACCCCTAAATCCTCTCATCCTCTCCCCTTTCTTTGAGATATCCTAGCCACCTCTATTCAAACCCCAGCCCTAATCCGATATCACATGGAAAATCTTCCATATCCCCTTTCCTTTTTGCTCACACGATGGTTCTTACCATTTCCTCAACGTTACAATATTTGGTACTCAATTATTTATGGAAGCTGAGTCATTGGGTGTTCGTTCAACTCAGATTCCTATATCATCCTCGTGTTTCTGACCCTATACACTCACTACCATCCAATATGGGTCCGATTCAGTGAGATTTGTTACTAGTTTTGTTCTCCGTCTTGAACTAGGGTTCACCCGATTTCTCCTTTAGTTGATTCTGAATCAATTTCACATGCTATTCTTTCCTTTTTTATGTTTAATCAACTATTTTCCTTGTTTGTGTGTTTACTTTTGCTACTATATAAACCCTCCTTTGCCATTCCCCTTAAAGGCTTAACGATTCATTACTTAATTAATGTTAGGACTAATGTTCTATCAACTCTTATTCTTCTATACTTTTTGCACTTTTGGCTCTTGGCCGACTGAAAGCCAAGGCCATCGGAACCCTCTCTATCGACCTCCCTAGTGTGAGCACCGCCCTGCGGTTATTTGAGGCTCCAGTGAACTCTGCGGCACTAGGATTTTGGTCTTTTGGTTGTTCTCTTTGCTGCTGATATTCGAAGCTATTGCTAACATTAAGTTTTCTCTTCTATTTGTTCGTTGAATCCGCAGATTGGTAAGTGTCTAGCCCTTTTCAATTCTACCCTCTTTGCTAGTTTCCAGTGCTTCACATGCCCATTTTGTTTGAGCCAATGTGACTCCAATATTAGCTAATTATCATTGGCAATTATACTTGCTTTGTAGCTATTCTGCTATTCTGTGTCGTCGAGTGCCACAACCTACCTAGATTTTTAAAACTTCAATTTGTTAAGCTTGAATGATTGTGTACCTTTAAGTTTACTTTGTTGTTTTACTGTTTATGGTGAGTTTTTCTGAGGCTTTGTTCTAGACACTTGCACTGAAATTCCTGGGGAATCATCTCCTATCTAGAATTTGCCTTAGAGAATTTCTACTGATAATTCCCTTATGTGAACTTTGTTCTTATCTGCTTACATGAACCATATGTGTTGTCTCAATGCTTTAACCAAACATGTTGCTTTATCTTTGGTGTTCGGTCAATCCTACATTCTTTCGTATTGTTTATGTTTCTAGTTGAATCGTAATATATTTAGATCCCATGATCATGCATAGTCCACTGGCTTAAGTTCTGGGTCTGCCTGTTCTATTTTACCTTAAGATAATACGTCTTCCTGCCATGATACCGTTGGACTTTGAGATCTTTGTGTTAAACTCGGCATGATTAGGCTTCTCATCGATTGCTTGCTTGCCTGATTTTCATGTATAATTGTCATTCTCCTGACTAAGACCCTGTCTGACCACTTATGACTTAGACCCCTATGTTTTTAAGATCCTTTTATGACTAATACTCTATTCTTAATTCATTATGGAAATCCTAGCATATTCACCTCATATGTGTTTAATATGTTTGCCCTGTTAATCCAATGTGGCATGTCCACATAACTCTCCTAGTGTTTTGACTATATTTAGCATGCTGTCACTTGCTTAATGATTTAACCTATGTTGCATTTACCATGTTGCAAATTGAGTCTATTGACTCTCCTAGTTCCATGTTCTTTGTCTAATCAATATTGTCTCTCTTGCTTCTAAAATGCCAATGTGTTTACGAATCTTGCTAAATGTCATACAACCATGTCTCTATGAGGTGTTGCTTTAGAACTGTTTGATTGATTTCCATGTGTGGTCCATTAATTTATTTTATAAATTGGTCAATATTGTAACTATTGAGCTGGATATAAGTCCATGAGTGGTTTTGGGCTGTGCAAATGGGCATGCTCTCCTATTTTGGGAAATGTTTGGATTTGGGCCTGTGATTCGAATGAAGGAGTCTATTGAAGGTTAGCTCTTCTTGAGTCTGCTCTATTTGTTGTGCCTGTAATCATCTCGATTCTGTAATATTTGAATCTGTTTCTTCTTTTATCTTTGGTCATGTAATAATTTGTTAACAAACAACGGGGGAGATTAGTGAAAAGGGGTTAGGGTATTCTGAATCTCATATGAACGGGTAGAAAACTTGCCTATAGGATTTAACTGCTTTGTTTGCTATTCGTTGGACGTGCTCCTATTCTACACGCTTATAGAAATCATGCCTATAGGGATCATGCACACTTCACTTGTACACCGTTCAAGCATGTTAGTCCAAGTATTTTCCATACTTCCTTCTATGTTTACTACTGTACACACCTAGACAGCATGCCTATAGGATGTAAAAACATATACTTCCTTAATCTAGATACCATGCCTATAGGACTCCAACCAATCAGTCGGTCAATCGTTTCTGTTGCTTTTAGTATACTGCTCACCTAAATATTATGACTATATGATCTTAATCAACTAATCAATTACTTTTTTTGCTTCATTGTATTGTCACACATAGATGACATGCGTATAGGGATAAAGTATTATTCAATCAATTTCAATTGTCAACTGTTAGAAATCCTGCCCATTGGATACTTTTATTCATCTTAGATAGCATGTTTATAAAAATCAGCACTATTAGTCTTGAGCTTTCAAGCAGTGTAAGAGATCATGCCTACAGGACCTGCAATGCCTTTAGTCTGCCTATGCATTAGTCTAAAGCTGTAGTACTACTTATACAATACTGGAAATCAGAATCACATAGAAACCATTTCTATAGGACTTAACGACTCTAATGCAACTTATTTTTCAAAAACTGTCTGCTACCTAATCTGACGCGTGCATTTATTGTTTGTGTGTGGAGGTTAACTTGAGCCTTTAATTGCCTTTATGTGAAGTTATATAGGTTTTGAGTGTGCTAGTTCTATCATTTTTTGAGCATCCTAAGTAGAGTCTCGAACCACCTAATAGTAGGTCCAAAGCCTCTTGGACCATAGGCATAGGACGGGTAGTGCACGTATGAGACATGACCGAGAATTGAATTAGAGCGCCTTTGGGTAAACAACTTTAACATAGTAATCGAGTGGCAAGAGATAATAGTCTGTTCTTCCTGAATAATATGAGCAACCCCTACCCCAAGGGAGTTATGAAGTATTATTTATGTTGCACGAGGTGATCCTTTAGGCTAAAAAACATAGGACCCCC